>JAVTVY010017467.1:0-69321 GCA_036873755.1 Hanleya hanleyi | reverse complement strand
CAATAAGGTCCTGATGAGGGATTGTAGTATAGAGAGTCGAGAAATCCCATGTGGATACATGTCTGTACGGTATGTGACCTTTAGCATCAAGTTCTTCCGTAAGACATTTTGGGTTTTTCAATATCCACATACATTCAACGCCAGAGTTCTTAGAAATAATGGCGCAATACCGTTCCCAAAATGCTTTTACCTCCTGAAGGGCCCTCGTCAACAGGGTAGAAAGAAGCTTGGTGGTGCAGCTTCTAGAACCAGCTATGAATCTAGCTTTGTATGGTGATTTATGCATTTTGGGAGTCCAGTATAGTTTTGGTATGTCGTTATGATTGGTTGAAAGACAAATACCTCTTTCCCTGAGAAACTTTTTGTGATTGTTAAATAAATCTTCCAGAGTAAATGCAGTTTGGGAGTAAGTAGACGTATTTGATGAAGATATGTCTACACTCACTTCTTTAACCAGCACCTGGTAATAGTAATATTTACATATGAATATTATATTATTCGGAGCTTTGTCTGCTGGGACTATGACGAATTTACTTTGGAGATTTGCTAGAACTTTGCGAATTGAGGTTTCTCAGTACTTGTTTTGCTTGGGGAAGAGTACTTCTGTCAATATGGCGGATTGTTCATGACCTTGCTCTTGGTGAGGTCCAGCCAATCAGCGAGTACTGTAGGTTCAACTTTTTCTCGCTTAGACCAATCAATAACGTACTGTTCCAATGCAGACAGGACTATCTTCTGGTCGGCCTTCAGATTTATTCTTCTTGGCTCTCTATATTTAGGTCCTTTCATCAGGAGTAATTTCAGATCCTTATCACTCACTCACACCAAGGTCACAGTCACAATATGTTTGCATGGTGTATAGATAAAGTTCGATGATTCACAATCACAACTATAGCCTCCTGACGTGTATAAGTTCCAGTCAAACTCCTGGACAGCATTGGAGTAATTGAATATTTTGGTGGCTATAGATTTAGTGTACTTATATGAAATGCAAGGAGGTTCTGTGAACTTGAAATAGTTTGGTACAGCGTTGCGTACCTCTGGATCATTCAGGATTCGAGGTAAATTAATGATGTCTAGTCCTTTATCTAAGTAGTTGAGTTTCAAGAAAAGCCGATCTGGAGATGTTTCGATTATGTTCACTGGACGATACAACCGAAAATACGCTATATCTTGACATACTTTAATGATTTTTGATGGTATTATATTTCCTGAAGACAGATTGTTGTATATCTCTGGCTATTTGATCTAAAGCTCTCAGAGGTAACGCATACAGAACTGTACGTAAGCTATGTATACTATTGGGTGTGTTAGTTAAACCCACTAAGTATATTTAAAGTGATATGATCGTGAATCATCGAACTATTAAACTTTCGCCAACCATGGCTGCGATGTCTCCGTTGATGGGGTTTAAATAGTTGGGTAATGTTGGATATATTTGAACGGCGGTTTGTAGCATTGCCGAACCCACTGACATTATCATTTAAACCAAAAAAAAAATAAGAGAATTTCATACTTGTTTACCAAAGAATCCCACCATGATAAAACATCTGTTGTTCATATAGTACAAAACTTACTTGATCAGGGCAACGCTTCCAGAGATATTGGTTTGAATTGCCGGTATTTTGTTCTATTGAATAACTCCATCGACAAGCATAAAATTTCATTATTAGATCGTCCTATTTATCCCCAACGACTCAATGTCTTTATTAAAATGTATGAAGATGCGATCTTTTCACCTTATGGATATTTATTGATCTCAAACCAATTACTTTGGTTTGAATTGCCGGAATTTTGTTCTATTCAATAACTCCATCGACAAGCATAAAATTTCATTATTAGATCGTCCTGTTTATCCCCAACGACTCAATGTCTTTATTAAAATGTATGAAGACGCTATCTTTACACCTTATGGATATTTATTGATCTCAAACCAATTACGCCAGAAAGCCAAAGGTTAAAGAAAAGTGAGGGCGTTACCAGGACAAATCAAAGACCTGAAGTGATTGAAGTATCGTATAGGATGGTCATAGGCTATACACCAGCACAGTTCCTACCAGGCTTAAAACGAGTGAAATTGATGTATCGCAACAAGGACTGAATGATGAGTGGCTATGAAGAAAGTATATTCATACGCAAGCGTATCCCATGCGATGTGTGGAAAGAGATGTTTGTTAAACCTATTAAAACTGCGTATAGCGACGATATTGATGGGAGGAAGCAGTGTCATTTCAATCAAGACTATGACTATACAGAACAATTATATTCACATGGAATTTTGAAATCGTACAAGGACTGTACGATATAGAATACGATGAAGCAGTCAAGCACGCGATTACGTTGTGGAAAATACTTTTTGATAAATTGACCGAAAGAGACAGCTGCATCACTTATGGTGCTGCTGGGAATATATATCATAAATATTAGATATAAAGATTAGATATTAATAGAATTGCTTTCGTTTACCCTCGCGTCTATATCGCTTCTTATATGTCATTATACTGATAAGTTAAATTCATAATCTTTGTTTTTGATAAACTTTATGGGCATAGAAAAATTAAAAGATATATGTTTAAAATTAGCTTAGCTGAGATAGCTAAGTTGCGCATGCGCGCTGTAGTCTCCAAAATTCAAAATAAAGTTACCGCACCTTATACTTCTCCTTCCAAAATTATCCATGTATATACAAGGTGTATAGTGTACATTTTCAGTGGTATGGTGACTGGAATGGACTGGTTATATTAAATCCTTCTCTGTACTGATCAAACTCTCAGGTGATCAAACTTGGGGCGTGATTCTTTGTAAATTATACCTACGTCATCAAACATTTCGGTCGCGTACTGGATTCTGATTGATCGAGACTTTGAACTAAGATCTGATCATGATACGAACTAAATCAGCATTTTTTTGCATTTCACCCCTGGTCTCATTTCACCGCTGATCATGATGACCTCACTGAAACTGATCCTAAACCTGAACCTGCTCGTGCTCACTGATCTCGAAGGTCCTAATTTTCCACTGCTGATTTTTTTTTTTTTTTTTTTTTTTTTTTTTTTATAATGGACCAACCAACATTGTATATGCAAACAAACGCTAGTTTCTTGCAAGAGAAAATCACTGTTCGATGATACCGGCCAGACAGCGCGATGTTCTTATCGACAAATCCGTATCACCACCATACATTATCTCGAACAAACTTTCAGGTCGTTTCGGTAAGCATTGTATCCAACCCTGTTGCAGCGTCTCAGTCAACTTTGATAATGATCGGCACTTCAACATCTTAAACATCTTGTATTTACACGATATTCGCACGGTTCCTGGCAAGCGGGAGATCCGGCATTCAATATTCAGCCGTCGTCTATGAAAGAATTTCCAAAATACCTATTTCGTAGGACAATAAGCACCAATTCCAAGTGTGTATGAACTAAAAATAATAAAAACACAAACCCGGGAGTACGAGGAAATGCGGCGGAATTTAATACCAAAGATGAGGAACAGTATAATCGTACCTTGCTATCAGTGTGTGATCTTTATCAACACATTTCCGAAACTTTGATTGAAGAGGGGGTTTTGTGGAAGGTTTGTTATGTTCACTGAAATTTTGCACAGTTTACGCAGTGTCTAGCAAATGCTGTTAGCCTAGATATGTATACTACTTCCGCGATATTACTGTGCGGAAAGCGATATTACTGTCCGGAAAGGGTTGCTATGGTCCGTTTATAGGTGACGCCATGAAGGATATGTATTCACTTTCACTGGATTAGAGGGAAACTATCGATAGTCTAAAACAGGACTCATATTTAGACCTCTATGCAGATGAAACGGGCTTCATTCGAGTGATACGATGCGAGTGATGAAACGAATGAGCTTAGAATTTTTATTTTTTTTCTGCATATAGTATTCCATGGAGAAATTCAACCAAATTCATAAACAACGAAACATACCACTAATCCTATACATGAATTAACCTAAACTTTCATTGTATATTCCTGCATTTTACTCCAGTTAATCACACATCACAAACATGTAATATTACTCTTCATCAGGACCTCGTAGACCGCCTTAGCTCATTAATACTCTCGGTGAACAATGAAGAGGCTGTCTGTGCAGTGACTCGTTACTTCAGCTGACCAGCTACTGGTTCGTATATTTTTACTATGCCCCATCTTTTAACCTGGGAGAATACTTTGAACCAGTGATAATTGGCATAATTTTATACATATGTACTATAATTTCCAAATATTCAAAGAAAGAGTCATTATGCTTAGAATAATGTATAATTTGGCAAATATTACATGAAAATATGTCCCGATATTACCAGTTCAAAATATTCTCCTTGATTATAGGGCAAAGCGTAAATATACGAACCAGTATCTGATCAGCTGAAGTCACGTGTCACTGCACAGATATGCTCTCTTTTGTTCTCCCAATGATGTGCAAGTCAAGGATTTGTGCACCGCTTTTGGCAGACTAACATCTGATTTCTTATGAATGCAGCTCTGGAAGCTTCTTAAAATGTAGTTGACCATCATCTGTGCAACAACCCTGTTATCCGTTGTAAATTCAAATAACAATAAATGAATATTCAGTTGTTAAGAAAAATAGCCATTTGAAAATCAGTTCCTTGCCATCCACTAAACGGCATATAGATGACCTTCTTGCTTTTGATATATGTGACGCGTTGAAGGATATATATACATATCCGTCTACACTGGATTCGAAGGAAACTACCGATAGTTCGAGCGGGATACATCTATAGAGACGAAAGGGGATTTCTCTCACTCACATAAGTCTTGTATCAACTGACGTCCTTCTATGGCGATTTCTCCGTGCCCTCGTAGATTCTTGACGCCATATTGCATTGACACAGTTAACAACGAGTAAGAATGAGCAATACTTTGCCATTCTTAGCTACCAACTAAATTTCTGGAACTCAAACACAGAACTCGAAAAAATAGTCCAGACGAATCAGCGACAATTCGGAGCGCGACATTCAGTAAGCGACATTTCGGCACAAAGCGGAGGATACGACATTTCGGCATGGGACATTTCGACAACTTTTTTTCACATTTCCAGTTATAATTGAACAAAAAAAATGTATTATTTGTTTGTGAAACATGTACATAATGTTCAGAAGTATATAGCAGATTTTTACTGAGATATTGTATAGGTATGCTCATCAAACAGACTAACAGATACATGCATATTTAAGATCATACTGGATGATGTTAAACTTAATTTATTTGTAAAATCTGTAAAGAATATATAATCATACTAATCTGGGTTGTAAAGCATGTTCGTTACATAGTTTTAACAGTTCTAAATTATATCATGTAACATGTAGTTGTCTGTTTCAATGTTTCGACTCATTTTGTCAATTTTGACTGAATCTGAACAATCACTGCACAGTTTTATATCTTGGGGCCCATATAATCTGTCTGTATGTCAGGATAAATTATAATATAATTATATTCCTACATTGTGAAACACCCTGCCAGAAAATACTGGCTCGGGTGAGAATCGAACCCACGACTAATCGTAAGTTCGATTCTCACTCGAGCCAGTATTTTCTGGCAGGGTGTTTCACAATGTAGGAATATAATTATATTATAATTTATCCCTGAAGATGACTGAAATGTCAGGATAAATGTGATATCTTTATTTTTATCATATTTTGGCCTGCGAAATGTCGCGTGCGGAAATTTTGTACTTCCACCAAATTGTGCCGAAACGTCGCGTGTCGAAATGTCGCTTACCGAAATGTCGCGTGCCGAAATATCCTGACACCAGTCTATGCACTTCATTGGAGGAGAATTCAATAAAATATGACTGACGGAGGAGCTGGAGAAATGAAACGCGCCTAAAACGGATTTGCAGCTTAACAACTAACCAGGTACCTTATCTGACGGTTAGGTAGTCGGGTCCAGTTTGCTAATTTGCACACGTACCTGGTCTGCGCATTGCATAATGATAGGTATGAGATTATATATACAGTACTATCGTTACATAAGTGTTGAACGAATATAGCTATATAGCCTCGTACTTGCTAAGTGAAAATAAATGAGAGCCACCATCAAATAATTGTTCCATAACCATCCATCACTGCTACACACACAATTTTATTTACATTTAACAGACAATACACCCTTCGCAGAAAATCCCCCAGGTTGTTCTTAGAAACACTATTTCGATGTATATAATTAAAATATACTATTTTAAAATAATACTGACGTCTAGCTGGTATAAAAATTATCTTTGTGCGTCACAGGTGGTAGTCATCTACACTGTCGAAGTTATTCACCCGTGTCCGCACACCAATGTCTGCTTGAATCATATTGATTCAGAGTTATCTCCCTTCCGCCACAAGGCTTCTTCAATGCACACCACAAATGAAGCGAATATACCTCGCATAGATTTATGTAACGTTTATAGGAATATGATACGTTAATTATCTCCAATAACATTTGTTGAATTTCAAACGAAGTGGTACAAAATCCAGCCGGCAAATTCGCTTTGTTGACAATATATTTTGTTGAACCGTTTGACAGAGCGACAAGCTCAAGAGTGTTATGCTATACAACTCATTGTTTTGATTCGAATATCGATAAACATGTTTTTCGCGAAATAGGATTCTCTGAATTGATCAAATATAACAACATATGTAACCCTTCCATTGAATACAAACATAAATTTCTCAATTAGATATTTCAAAATTACCTTGATGATGACACAACATATTACGCAAAATTTTGAGAAAGTTAAAATTGTTTAATTCTATAAAATGTTGTATATCAAAGAAGTCAAACCACGGATGTTGTGAGCTTCAGTCAGTTAAATTATAGTTATGATGTATTTGTTTAAGCAATAATTATTATGTAAGTATTTTATAGAGCTTTAACAGCATATATGTTAAGATCGATTTCCTAGAGCGTTAACTGGCATCATCGAACTGTTAACGACCTTTCAATGCGAACTTCACACTATCGCCTTCGTTATACACTAGAATGAACGTAACGTTCCGTGCTGATTGAGTATTCTTGCGCAGTCCGTGTACATTAAAACAGACATCCTATAGCACAAGGCTAATGCTACTCTATTTCTAGCATTAACCTTGCCTGACCCAACGACCTGTTCGCTCGGTCTGACCCTTTACGCAACTGGCCAGCACAGGCTAGTCACTGGAAGGGGGGAGAGGCGGGGCTTAGCGGTGGCTTCAGCCCAGTGTCCAGTCCGCCCTCATGTTCCGGCCAATGAGCGAGTAGCATGTAGTGCAAATTTAGCCGCTTATATTAGGTCACGACGTCATGCTTTTGCCTGTTTGTGCAGTAATTGTTGAAGGGGGTCAGCAGCATGGATTGGGCAAACAAATATATAAGGACTGGTCACTGGTTGGTCAGTTTATAAAGCCGATGGTCAGTCTCGCAAGACCAGACGTATATTAGCTACAGAGCTCCGCAACTGTTGGCATATCTAGATTTTTTTACGCCGTGGACTAGTGTACGCTATTGGAATACTACGTTTACCATTATTGCGAGTTCTAGCTCCTGCATACAGGTGACTGGGTGACATACCGTCATCACTGCTTGGAGTCGACATCACAGGTAAGGCCGAACATCCCTTAATCAACGCTATACAAACGAGTGGAATATTGCACAATTGTTAAATATCTGCGTTTATTGTTGATAGATTGTTCTCCTTATAAATGACTGTGATAGTTTACGAATACGGCATGATGTAAGAATTTGTTATATTTAATTGAATAATCTGAGCTAACGTAACAATATATAATGTAATTTACATTTGACATTTTCCGATATATATTTTCTTTCATGTGTAAAAGCTTGAGTACATGTATATAGTTCATTTATAGTTCATATGTAAAAGTGCACGTCAACTAAATCGATTTCCGGGTTCGTGTTATTGCAGATTCTCTCACCATTACGCACAACAAACATGGCAACCCTAACGGAAAGCGCTCCTTTGGACCTCTCCGTGGACAAGATTAAGGCACCGTCTAGTCCCATACACAGTATTACGGCATCACCACAACATATCGAGTCGGAGAGGTCATCGTCCGTATCCTCTCTTAACAACTCTTCAGATGGCAACGAGAGCGATACATCAACGACAACAGCCGTAAAACCCGTGTTGGGACAGATACCTACCGGTCATATGGGAGGAGAGAAAGAACACGTGGAGAGAGATGAAAGTGAACGATCACCCTCACCCAGACCGTTCAAGATGTACGGAATGGACCCTCTTTCCTTATACTCCAACTCTTTGGCGGCAACTGGAGCATTTACGGCGGCCGCTGGGAGTGCGGGTGCCCAGGCCGCTATGGGGTTACCAGGAATGTACGATAGTTCGTTACCGCCCTTACCGTTGACACCTCTTACCTCACATTTATTACAACGAAAACGACGAGCGGAAAATCGGGAAAGCATGTTGGAAGAAATAGCGAAAAAGACGAAACCGGTGCCTGAAGAGAAAAAAGACGATGCTTACTGGGAAAGGAGAAGGAAAAATAACGAAGCAGCTAAGCGATCAAGAGATGCGCGACGACAAAAAGAGGAAGAAATTGCTATGCGAGCTGCATTTTTAGAACAGGAAAATTTAAAACTTAGAGCACAGGTGGCCATTTTGAAAAATGAAACGGCAAAATTACATTACATGCTTTACAATAGAATGTAAGTGAGTGTTATATTCCCTGGATCATCATGGACACGCAAAAAAACACTGGTGCAAAAACAAACTATCTGTGCAAGCAAAGAAAAAGACTTTGTGACTCAAACGTTATGACTGCAAGATCCCCTTCTATAGTCATTAGATAGAACACGGCAATGTTTTGATGCAAATATTGTAAATATATTTTTGTACAGTCGTGTCTGAAGGAAAGTGGCGTGCTTTTCGTTAAAACTACGTGATATAGATTATTTTAGTGTATGTGTGAGATTTCCACGAGAAATTACGTAAGCTAAGCTATAGAAAGTGCGTGATAGAGTTATGTATGTGTATCTGGTTGAAAGAGATGGATGTATGAAAAAGGAGTTTAAGTATATACAGTGTTTTATATACAGTTGCTGTTTGTATGCCTTCTATATGGAGACTTCTTAAAACGGGTACCATGTTGATAAACATTGATTACATAAGGACACTCAGGACTTGAAAATATAGAGGATTCCGAAATATTTGTGACGTTGTCAAGCAGGTTCCGTCGCGTGTGCTAATAATGAACTGTGAATTACTGGCGCGTTATTGAAATGTTTTCCAAGAATGTGTTTGTGCTATACAACCCTACCTCAATTTTTTTCTGTTTTTTTTATTTTTTTGGTTATTGCAATTTCGGCTTCTGAGTGTTGTGCCACCCACGACTTACCTCGACATATTGGACTTAACAGAAGCAATCAACCCCATAACTAAGTACTATTGAAGAACCTAGTGCTATTTTACAATGGTGAAATGTTGATACAGTAAGACCTCCAGAAAGAACAATCATGCTAGATCGTGTAATAATTCACAAGACTGGAAGAGTGATGTCTGTTTTTCTTTTTCTTTTTTTTTTTTCTTTTTTTTTTTAACGCTCAATGGCAAATATGGTGAGATGCGATCTCAGGTGTTTTGTAAATCTCATTTAAATGCGAGCGTAGATTAGTTAATTTGAAGTAGGCACAGGTCTTAAAAACAAGTTCGTATGTTTGGAAATTTATATGAAATAAGACGTTTAGTGCTAATTCATAATCCATATTAAGTTCATTCATTTTGTCATATAGAACAGCAAAGTGTTGATTTTATTTTCTGTTTCTTTTTGAGATGATTCTCTTTACATATATATGTCTAGCAGACATAATACTCGTCGCTCTCGCTATATGTCACATTCATTCGTTTCATTATTTCTCTATCAACTTCATTCCCATATGTTTCACATTATTATTTATGTATAATTTAAAAAGAATAAAATCTTAACGAAATATCAAATATGATATAGCTGTGTTGAATTGCATCCTTTGAATCGTATGTTCCTCTCCGTTCCTTTCTAATCTAATTCGGAACTCAGTAGCATTTTAATTCAATGACCGAGGATGGAATTGAGCTTTAGAGGTTTAAGTTGTGAGCCTGTCGTTGAAAAATGCTTTTGTTCAGCTTGCATGATGAAAAGTCCGTCCTCTTCGCAGACTAAGTTTCGCATGTTCCTATATATTGATACATGCCATGTGTGTTGCTTCTTCTTCAACAAGGTGCGTTGTCAACATTGGAATTTTGAATTTTGCAGCCAGGAACTTTAAGGGCATATTCGCCCGTTACGAGAAATTCCAATTGTTGGGTTCTATGAAGCCAATATACATCAAGAGCGCACTTGGCCGAGTTTATCGCCCTCTTAAATGTCGCTGTTAATTAGTTACTATAGTGAACAAGAAGTGTAAACACGAAATTATGTATGATGTTGATATAAGTAACGGGGTTGAAAACAATGACGTGCTTGGAGTCTCCCACCCACTAGTTCTTTGAACCTCCGTGAATACCTGAACTATACTATGGAAAATGAATATTTGGGTCAGAAATCGATACAAATTATCCGATATTATTTATAAGATATATATACAGAATTGTTTCTTTTAAATATTTCACCAGAACGCTTAACAGGAAGAACGGATCTTTATTCACGACTGATTATTTATTTACAAGATATATCAATTATCAGTTTGTTTTTCATGACCTTCGACGAATGACAATGTTGGGTGAGACGGAAATTTGTGGTCATGCAAACCCCGCTTGATGTATTCTTTTTTAGTGTACAGATATAGGTTGAATGACCCTATGTTATCATCGGTCACTGTCCCACACAAGGCGTGTCCCAAGATATGCTTGCAAAGAAACTTTATGCTATTCTCCCTCCATGTGCTGCTGGAATAGTTCTCAAATACATAATTGCATTGAATTGGCACAAAATTCGAATTGGGGAAAAGGAAGCTAATAAATAGCCCTATTTGAAAACTGCTTTTATTAAATGGGAATACATGTAGTTTATAAAGTAATCTTTGAAGATATAACACCAAAATATATTAACATCAATCATCGAATTTTTCTGCACGCATTCTTAAAATCAAAGCAAGCACTACATACTTTGGCATTTTGGAATAATTATTTCGACTGCATTTGTATGGAATAATTCAAATGGAACAGGAAAATATAGCAACAATTATTGTAATAGATGATTAGTGTAAATATAGAGTCAGTTTTATTTCGTTTACACTGCATGCAGCAAATAGTGTATCCTAGTGTATTCTGACAACAATATAAATACATCATGATTTCCGTGGAGGTATTGGAGAAGAATTCAAATAAATCTTCATTCTCAGAAATCAAACTTTCTATTGAAACTTTAGACAGAATGTTTGTTTTTCTTTCAATCTGTCTATAGTGTTCTGGTTGGAGAAAATTGGAGCTTTGTGAAAATTATGTCTCAACGAATACAACCTGGTGCGTTACAGCATCTTAGAAATCTACGGTCTGATAGGAGATAGGAGATGAGCAAAGCTGAAAACAGTAGATGTACATGTTTCTTTGCTTTCGAAATTAAATAAAAAAAGCGGCAAAGCACTTAAACTTCAGTCTCTCAACGAAATAATTAAAATTCATCTCAAACTAAGCTGGATCGAACGAAATGTATTTACTTTGTGAACTGTGTAAATTTCCGCGTATTGTAAATTTCCACGTATACGTTCAGAGTAAGTTCCGTTCAGTAAATGGTTTTAAAGTTTATTCTGCGCGTTTGCCTTATGCAACTGTTTATGCCATATTGCGCAAGATTGAACGCTGAACTTTTCGCCCCGAAGCAACTACGCCATTAACGAGTGAGTGAATGCAAGACGTCAATGTTTGAGCCTTAGATAATATGCTATAAATGGCACGGACACTGTCAGCGTTAGTTAAATTGACACTAGCGTGAAAACTAGAGGAATATTACGTAAGTACGTACGAAAG
Source organism: Hanleya hanleyi (assembly GCA_036873755.1). NCBI lineage: Eukaryota > Metazoa > Mollusca > Polyplacophora > Lepidopleurida > Hanleyidae > Hanleya > Hanleya hanleyi. Next base: position 57,339 of record JAVTVY010017467.1, on the reverse strand, counting down.
GAACATCTGAATGTATATTGATTCATAACTTAGATAGACCTTCTTCAAGACTAAAACGGATTCAACTTAAATAACGGATTCAACTTAAATAACCAAATTAAAACGGATTCAACTTAAATAACCAAATTTTCAAACTTTAATTTCAGAAGTTGAATTTACATATATATATCCCCAACTATCGAACACAATTTTCTCGGAAATAGACTGCGTGCATATATATGGTTTCGCAGCTGAATGGTCATATACTTGACAATACATTGTTGAACCATTTGACGTATAACTCCAGTTTGAACTTTTATATAACGGCCCACCCATACTAAAGAATGAAATTACATGGACCGTATCGAATAGATAGACCATTGTATAACAATGGTTGCAACGCTCGGTCAGTTTGGTTGAACTGACACCATCTTATGTCCCCTATTACCTCGAATTTCACATGAATGGAATGGGCAACCATACCAACTATACTTGTAACTTCAGCGCTTATGTAGCAGTAGTGTTATGCAATTTTAAACCATTCCAATATTAGGTAACAGTTTTACATAATATTTAAACTAAAATTCGGTCACAGCTCGTGTAAACACGTCTGATTAAGTGTTAGTGGTGACATAATGATTAATGCACAAGGCCTAAACACACTTAAACTTTGTAGACATTGCGAAATCTTAGATTAAATGATTCTGTTAATCATTCAATATAGGCGCCACATTCGACGTTCGTTGAACAGTTGTCAACAAGTAATAAATATCGGTATACCATTCTAGTTTATATGACCCTATTCTTCATGTAGCTAGAAAATTAAACGCAAGTAAGCGATAATATGCAGTGGTGATCGTAACGTAGAACGGCGTAATAAGTCATGTGATCCATGTATCCAACACATCCCAAATACCAGCAATCATACTTGGTTGTTATGGAGCTTGTGTATCCCAGTCACACGCTTTTATTGTGACTGTTCATGTTGATACCTTGGGTGACTTGGTCGCATAGCCTTAATATAAACTAACGTTCCTTGAAAGAGAGAACTGCATGATAGTTAACAATGGTGCCAGCAATACAGTATTGTTCCTGTCGAATAATCGAATAATGAACAAACGATATAGTTAGGCTCGGCTTGATACACGTATGTAAAATAAAATCGAAAATTCCAGAGGAACATAAAATCGATTGTCAGAATATATATAATTCTTCCGAAAAAAAATCAGTCACAGACTTGATAAAGGATTATTAACCACGCAACGTCATGCTTGAACTTGCACTAGTTCCATGCAGTTTTACTTCTACTCCACCGACCATCTCAGCTCGAAGCATTATTGGAGACACACGTTAGGTGTTGAGGGGCTATATGTTATCTTAATGGCATCAAAGGCAGGTGTGTTCGTACTTGTCTTTTATTATTTCATGACCACAATCCCGAACTGATACACATCAAGACGTAAGGCAGTCTGTCAAAAAGACACTAGGGTATGTAAGATCCAACCCTAACAAATGACGACAAAGTTCGGATGGTCAATGTCAAGCTCCATCTGCCGGAGTGAATAATCAAACTTCCATAGAGCAGGTGCACAGGCGCAGGCTCCCGCTCTTCGCGCCAAAATTCAAAATTATATCAAGAATTAAAACGGTTTTATAACAGAACAAAATGTGAAAAGAATCCGAGAATTGTTTACCATTAAATAATTTGGTCGACATCCTGCTGTATCCCACCACACGCCCTCTTTTAAATGCTGATTCCTTTAAATCGTAAAATAAAAATCAATTTTCCAAAACATGAAGTAAAAACTGGATATAGTATGATCGCATAGCTCCATCGCTCCATCGCGTTAAATTAGAAATGAAAGACGCGATGGCCCCTCTCGGCCATCATAATATAGCCAGATTTGTTTTAGAGAAAACTAAAGAAAGAAAGTCCAAAATTTGTCCGAAATTTTAAAACAGTCTCTGCATGATTTGAATCTTTCACCACTATTGTGAATTTCAGTCCATCTTGGTTTTTTGCCTTGGACTCATCAGGAAAATTGCACATCTTGCGTTAACATACAAAGTTTCCCTAGCCTGGTCGAACGCTGGGCCAATGTGGGCCGTTCAACCAGGCAAAAGTTTCCCATCATGCGATGTTTTGATTGGTTCAATTTCGGTCACAGGAGAAGGAGCAGGATTTACTCATTTGAAGATCGATAAATACAACTCGGTCTGACCGCTATACCATATAGAAGATTGGATAGTTAATAAATGTTATCGCCCCCATGTATGATAGGGTCTGATTATGAGCATCCCCTTCAGCATATTTTTGAACAATCTAGCAACAGGTGTAAAGTTTGACACGTGCCCAAATGTCTGCTTGCTTTATCTAGCATTTGTCCAGAACCACCCAAGAGTATTTTTTAGACTGTACGGGCTAATTGGCTGTGCTATCTGGCTCATATATTTGGGAATTTAAAAAAATAGATTGTGGAGGTAGTTTTTTATTTGCATCGGCGTTGTTTCGCAGTCAATATACATGGAGTTTGTATTCCCCCTCCACCCACCTGATTTCCCGAAAGATTTGTAACTTGATCTCAGATTCGGTAGTAGGCCTAACGGGTGGTGTCCGACATACATCCCAACATGGTATTTAATAACTAGGTTAAGTAGTGAACATTCATTATATTATAGTTATTAAATATCATGTTGAGGCTGCATCTTGTTGGAGCTGTATGTCGGATGGCGGTGTTGCGTTGGACGTGGATAGATGAGGAGTATGGGTGATGCCAACTGCCCAATGACTATGTACTTTCTCTATGACTATGAACATTTTATTTGGATTCAAATTTCAAAATTTCAGACCCGACATGAAGTATCAAGTCCTCATCCATGAAAAATTTCCGCGTTGATAATCGATTGATTTGTTCCTGAGACACTGTCAGCACCAACTCTGAGCAGGCCACAAATAACGAATATATAAGCAAAAGCTATATTGGTCAACCGTGTTCATGATACCAGACATCATTATGTTCTTTTCATCAAACCCGTATAACTAATTAGTATTTTTTCAAATCAAACGATTTCGAAGTGTTTTCCTAAGGTATAGTGTATCTCTATCACGCATCGATTTTTTTTGTTCACTTGAACACCATAAATAGCTTGTGTTAAATAATATCCATACGGCCCCTAGTCATCAGAAGTTGCCCAACCTACGGTTGTATAACGCCATCAGTGTTTGATATTTATCACCAAACTGATGTAATATTTATCACTAAGATGATGTGATATTTATCACCAGACTACGTTGTAGCCATTTGAAGATAGCAGAGTGACTATAGCATTCGGGTATCACCATCTCACTGTCATAGACCGAATAAACACGAGACGAGAAAGTTGAAACGTAATCGTAACACATATGACCGGATGATTGTTCATACTTCCGGTTCAAGGTGTTTCTATATTATCGCCTATCCTGTACTCTGACGTTATCCCAATCACAATTATTTGGCCAAACTTTCGACTGTCGGACACAATATAAAGTGTAGAAAACGGAACTGAGTGGGTGTCTCGTTGGCGACGTAAGTCTGCGTGGTTTTGCAAAATGTCTTCCTAATATTCTCAAATCGACAGACGTGCCTAATTTCCGGCCCTAATTTCCATGATATTGCCAGTTTTCATATACTGCGTCAGTTCTGCTAGTTGGTTAGCATACCAGTTTATGCTATTCGATCCATTAAGCCTCAAATAATCTGTTTACCATGTTTATCTGTCATTTAATTTGTTTACATGCCAAGAAACCAGCCATTGAGAACGCCCTTTTTCATGTCATGGTTTAATCGTAATTTCAGCGCTCCTAACTATCTGCTTTAGACTGAAACATGATGCATGTGATTCAGATAATTAGGTTCAATATTAAAATCGAATATTTATTTCTGCATGTAATAAATTATTCCTGGCATATTCCCGGCATAGAAAACTACAACCATGAACAATTCTCCTTTGGGTGTTCAACAGAACGTCATCACGTCTTACTGGTATCATTGGAAACTGTTGAGAAAATATACGGTACTTCTTATTATGCGGGCTGGGATTTTGAGGCTGTAATTAATGTCGTATTATGTGCTGGAAAACGACTTGGAAATTCATTTGGATAAAGAATAAATGTCATTGATTGGGATTTTATGTAAAGAACATCATTGTGTCTTGCCAACATCATTCAAAACTGTTTACCACTTCTCTCTTGTCGGAAATCATCATGTGTTTGAATACTGATCAGCGATACGGATTTGATATTTCTGGAACATCATGATGTCTTGCCGGCATCATTGAAAACTGTTGACCGCTTCTCTCTTGCAGGAAACTAGAATATGTTTACGTATATACTATGATTGTCTTTTTGAATTTAGTGCTATACTGTTATATGGAATATGGAAAAGGTGTTTGGATTATGGACGCGGATATTCTTTAATGGACGACGGCTGAATTATGAATGACGGACCAGATGCTTGTAATTTATCATTTTTATTTCATATCCATTTTGAATTTGGTGCTGACTGTCATACGGAATAGGTATTCAGATTATTGACTCGGACATTCTTTTATGGACGACGGCTGAATATTGAATGTCGGATCTGCCTCTGGCTATTTCAATTATGGACGAGTAAATTATTCATGGGCAACGGCTAACTACTGACTGTCGGATCTACGGCTTGTATTGTAACGGGAAGACCAACAGGGCATGGATCTTATGGATTGTGACATCATCCCTAGGCATGGTTCGTCTGACAAAGCCGAGGGTACGGAGTAAACTGAACCTGCATTATGCAGGATGGGATTGTGACAGAATGTAACTAAATTTGCCAGCGAGTTTGATTTAATGAAAGAAAAAAAAGGGAAAAGATGGCGATGACATACTGGTGTGAGGTGGGTTTAAGGTAAAGGGTCTCTTTTATTGGACGGGACGTAATAGAGACAGGAGTGGACAGGGTAAGTCTAGAAGCGGCTTAGGCCATCTGTAAATACTCGGGGGGACAAGTAGCGGTCAAGACCTGTTCGTGTAAATCTGTAGGTTTACCCTCGGTACATAACCAACTGGTCACTTCCATCATTTGAAGTCATCTGAACAAACACGAATAGCCACGTAAGATTTACACAGTACTCCGACCTGGCCGAGACTGGCCGGGACTGACAGCGGGCCGGAGCAGGGTTAAAGCCGCCACACACAAGTGCGCAAATCGATCAGAGCCGGTGTTGTTTCAACGATTCGTGCCATTTACACAGAGATGGACAAAGACTAAATATTTCCCTGGTATTTAGTTTGAGATTGGACTGACCGCTATTGCATAGGACATGACGTATGAAGTAGCCAATATTGGATGACCGACAGGCTGGGCCAGAATGACCCAGTTTGATCAATGCAGGTTGCGCGCTGCGACCGTTGCGCATGGAGAAACTGCAGGAACATTTGCAGGTTCCGCAATGATGATTTACCTTTGAAGTTAAGGGTTTCTATCAAATATATGTGGAGGGGTGCCAGCGGGTTTAATTTTTTTTAATTAGCGGCCAGTGCTCTCTCACAATACAGAAAGACAAAGGGCGAATGTTAACCGGTTATGAAGTCGCATACCAGATTCCTACACAAGCGACAATTCTGTAAACATGGCATATAAATAGGAATCCGCAAAATTTCGGCAAGCGACATTTCGGCACGCGACATTTTCCTACGAAGTAGGCTACAGATCGCAAATTGTCCGGTAATGAGTGAGTGAGTGAGTGAGTCAGTCCATCCGAGTCCTTTCGTCGGCAAAATAAGGAGAACCATTGACATTAGAACCTTGTTTTTTGGCACGAACGTGCATTAGGGCATTGTTACCAACAAGTTCTGAGCTGACCGAATTCTGCTGAGAATTTGATTTATAATTATTTTTTTTATTATTTATTGATAGCTCAGCGAGTGCACTGTCATGCCCATCGGGAACCCTTGGCTGTATGTTTCACTGTATATATAACACAGTATAAAACGTGATGGGATAATGAAATAGGAAATGCTAATTTTCCATCATTTGTTAGTGCATTTAACTACACTGCTATTACCAACTTGCCAGCCTACACACAATTCAGTATATTGCTAGAGATATATGTAAGCTGTGGCCTTTAACGTGTATCCTATTTCACATCCTTGAAACATTTCCTCACAGATCACATCAGGCGTCAAATTCAGGTCAAGTTACAGTTACGCACTGTTGGTGAAATATACTACATCAACCAATTAAGTCAGCCGAAGAAAGAAAGATGTGGCATCATCCTTCAGAATAGTCTGCGTGAGCAACAACGATAAAAGTTTACTGAGGGTGAAACAAAGCCATGACGGCATGTGCTAGTTTAAAGTGTCTTAATTTATTTTCTTTGGGTAGAATTTAACTAGATAAAGTAAGTAGACGCTATTTATTCGTCTTTGTACCGATTATGCTCAGGAGAATGGCATGAAATCATTATGTTGTGCAGAGAAGGTGTTGGTCTTGAGTTGAATTACCGTAAACTACACAAATGCTACCTTTCTACTATAGTACTATATATAAAAATTTGTTGTATTGCTGGGAAAATAATGCGATTCAAAAAGTTGTTTTGATCCTGGACAAGGGCACTGAAAACCATTAAAGAGATCGATATATTTTCACACGTAAAGCTTGAAATCTACTGAACTTTGTTATTATTCAATCTGTTTTCTTTAGTTAACAAATTGTAAAATTAAATCGGCGATAGTTATTTATTTTTGGAATGAAGGCGCAGCAGGAGATTGTTACAACAAGTCTTGAGCTGACCTACTTTTGATGAAAATTTCTGATGATTTTTGATGAAAATCACTGGCGATTCTGACTTGGGCGGTGCCCATCTTAATATAGGCAGGATTCTAAGGGGGGGCGGGGATTTCCAAGAGTTCAATTCGCGTTCGAGTCCTAATGCCTACTCTACTTCGTAGGTCATGTGACGTTAGTCACACTGCTCATGTATCATATTTTGGCTTGTGAAATAAAGGTGCCGAAATGTCGCCCCCACGACTTTGTGCCGAAATGTCTGTTACCGAAATGTCGCGTGCCGAAATGTCCCAGTTGACACCATATAGGCCTAAACATAACAGACATATACATGTACATCAGTCTCTTAATTTAAAAGCTCTCTCGATAAAACAACGATATTCAGACGTGGAAAAAGTCATTTTGTTGTAACACTGTCTACTCGTTGTGCTGTTCATTTGGTTTCATATCTACATAAAATACTACTGAAGAAAACATTGTGTTTTCGCTAGTATTTGCAGCCCTCTTTTCAGCACATGAGCCAACCTGTCACAAGATTCAACATTTGCACACGGAGAGAACTATTCGACCGAACATTCTTGTAACGGTCATCTCGCCCCGAGTGTGTTAACGTATGAGAGCAAGATTACCTGTTAGAACCGGGGTCATCTTCAGTTTTAGTGTAACTTAACTTTTATTACCTCTGATTATGAAACCAGAAATACAAATATATCTGATGAATTAACCGTTTCCAAAATATGTTCATAAATGTCTTGTCGCGAACATGAAAAACTGCATGTCATATTATCATTAAAGAAGTGCGCTATTGATTTTTCGGTGTCATGACGGCGTGAATTGCAACGGTGACATTTCATTATCGGTATGGCCATTGCGAATCTACGCCCCATCTCGAGAGATACAGCGCGAGCGTACATATAGTACATAGCGAAGTTTAGATAAACCCAACCCCATTAACAACGCAATCCCCGAAGGAAGGTGGAAACCCCTCAGAGACCCTGCAGCTTACCGAAGCTGGACAGAGCACAGCTGAGTGTTGGCGTAATGAAATGTTTTAATGTATTCTGAGTATGCATTGAACCGTAGCATACACCTTACTCGAGCAGATCCGCTTGTGCAATGGGAAATATTGATTCTCTGTCCACTTGGTCCTAGTTGAAACAATCAATGAAAGGGTCAAGAAAAAGCTTCGGCCATGCATGTGATAGCTGGATCTATATCCCTCTCCATGTATAACACAAAGCATAATACAGATCCTTTGAAGCCTGGATATCTTTTAGACCGTGTAGCGTACGCTGATCTGGGCAATTAAAATCTCTTGATGTTGACAGAATTAATACAGATATTGAAGAGGGTTTTCGTAAAAAAAAAGAACATCGAAACAATGACTTCAGTTGTTGTGATTGTACGTTGTCATTTGTTCTGCTGCTAGTAAAGCAAATACAAAACTAACAGGGATGACGATACAAACAGCAACCCAAGTCATTGTGACATTAGACTGAAATTCGTATCAAATTAGTTATTACGAGTTATGAGATATTTTCGTTCAACTGAATACAGGCGTCGGTTTCAATACTCAGTAGGCTGCCACCGTCAGAAGAGATTCTGCGTGAATATTTCAGATGCATTTTGGACATACGACATTCATAAAAAATGTCCGTGTCAACAATCGAAAAACCTTTTTAAATCAGTTCCAAATATGCATGAAATAACACAAGTTATAATGTTGAATGTGAGAAGATCCGTCCCAGGATTTGATACACAGAGTACATATCGGGCTAACCATGTAAATGCTGTTACTGTCGCCATAATTCAATCTGTATCGCTGACCGGTATGAATTAGCTAGTAGTTGCTTCCGTTATTAACTGTTGGATTCTATCTGTCGTGGTTAAATATTGCTGGCATTGTGATTATGTATTTGAACATCATGGCGTTCTTCGAGCAGAGCAGCTTATCTTTAACATTTGCGTCTGCATGATCGGACATAACTTCACCCCTGTTTTTTTGTTTGTTTTTTTTCTTTATTTTTCTTAATTGGTTAAATTTCAATCAAACCTTTCCCTGACAAAATGCCACAAAACTTTGCCATAACATACCACCCCATCACCTTGCAAACCATTGTGTCCACATGTTCATCTGATAGTTCTATTCTGCAGCTAAACACGATATACCATATGAGCACGATAATACATTATTTAATTCACTAATTAATGGCATTACCGAGGAGGTAGATATTTCTCATTATCAAAATGATAGAACACCACGAGTGAAAATCGACACTGGGGTTTTTTCGAAAAAATATATCATTTACGTCATTTTATATACAGCTTTGTATTTCTATGATATATTTATAGTCTGTTGACCCGTTTTGGAAACTTACTTCATTATTGCGTTTTAGTCTGATGGTATAATCATTCTTTAAAACTTTCGCCATCCAATTAGTGTTATAAAGATTATATCAAATTAGCTATTCCCTACATATATGATCGGTATTATATATTTTTTGTACGATTATTTAATCATCCTGGGGCTTTTCAGTCATATTGTATCTATTGTGGTCATAATTATTTCATAGCTTTGAAATCCATATGCTCCCTTGTATAGGGATATAAATGAATGTAAGAGAGCGAAAGAGAAAACCGTCTCAATTTGCAAAACAAGACGCATGCTAATAGTCTCTGTGCGACCTATGTTGACATTTACTGACGTCTGTCGTGTGTATAGGTATTCCATGCGCTCTTGTTTTCCCCAGTAGCTAGTGTATAGTATATGTAAGCCGGCGTAATCTGAAGCGAATGTTAATCCGAGAAAATCAATATGTAGGCTGTAGTGACACGAACAGACATAGAGATTACGTTCCTTTAGACTATCTACCGTTGATGCTGTCAGTCTCATTTGAAGTCCCCAAGTCATCCACACGGGTGAGACTGAATTGGACGTGTCGAGCTTTGCCTGCTTGGCTGTCACCATCTTCACCACGTCAAGGTTTCTATTTGTGAGCCAAAGGCGAACCCTTGACCAACTTGCATAGCAGACCGCGTTCCGCTCACATTCCAGTTACGTGACCTAGAAAAACTGCGCTTATGGTAAAAAAAGTTTGGGTTTTACTTTCGCTGCTAAACTATTCGCTGATATCGAATGTAAAATATTTAATCCAAGCACGCATAACAATAAAATATTAATGGATAGACCAGTGAAATTTTACAGAAATCCGTGCGTTTCAACTCAATTCAAGTCCTTCAGTGGGAAAGTGAGGTCGGATACACTGATATCGCGGACCGCCTTTAAAGTTTCGGTGTTTCCTACATTTGCCTGGGTTGTTTGATGGTAGATGAATGGGTTTATTTTCTCTTCAAATAGATTTTGATTTAAACTATGTTTCCTTTATATTTATTAATGTTCATGGTTGTTGAAAAGGTGCATGTTCATCTGCCACTGGGTATCTCAAAAACTATGGTGTTTTCGAATCTGTTGTCACGGTCGTCATGGTCGCGGGGCTTAAGTGATCTGATAGGTCAATACGTGCAGGATGTTGCTTTTGCTGATTGGCTGACATCTACCGCTGTGTTGTCGTTGATCGCGATACATTGCCCAAGCGTACCAGGGGCTATATCTAGGATAGAGATACCCCTGGTTTTAGCGAGAATGGGCTGTCACACGACCGGAATCAATCCAGGTATTACTATGTACATAGCAAGCGTCGGATCCGACATTCAATATTCAGCGGTCGTCCATAAAAAAACATTTCCGCGTCAATAATAGAAAAACATATGACAGCACCAATTCCAAATGTGTTTGTAATAAAAATAATAAACACACAAGACGTTTTCTTGCAAGAGAAAAGCGGTCAACAGTTTTCAATGACGTCAGCGAGATGTGCTGTTCATACAATCATGATCACTAACAATTAAACAAACGAGCCACTTCTCGGTGTAGTTAATACAATTTTGTATTAATTTACCACAAGTACTAACTGATACAGATGTAAAGAAGATATAATGGGGAATTACCGATGGCTATGCGTCATTGGTATGAGGGAGCATGTGTAGGGCTGTGTGGGGGAACAGGTTGCACGGCATACTCTGTAATACGATGAAGTGCCCAATCAAACCAACCAACCAACTAACTAAATTGATAAATGATGTTACAGTAGATGACTTGGGTGTTCCAAATGTCTCAGTCTCGATCATGCTTGAGGTACTTAAACCCTGGCGTCATCATGGTCATTAGTGGGGAGAAACCCATAGAGCCTGTTATACATATCAACACGCTAACGTGTAAAATCCCCACCTTTACCTGCGAATGTACCTGTAATTACTAGAATTTAACCAGACTAAAACACCAGGTACAATAGTTACCGCTGACAATTCATTGTCGCAATATTTTCAAACCATGTTTCACGAGAATAATTACATTTGTGTATATCTTGTATGATTACATACCGACACGCTAAAGTGCAAATCTCAAGTTTTACCTGTGAATTTTATTTGTAAATATCAGAATTTAACAAGAATAAAACCCCTGATACTTTAATTTATTTTATTCAAATATGACATACAAGCATTATTTATATGTTTTACCTATGACATACCAATTAAGGTATTATGTATGGATTTCTGCATCGGTCAAAAGGTCATAAGGTTATTAACCACCCAGGTGAGAATTAGGCTCGCATAATACTTGCCGATGCTTAGCTGATCATTAGCGGATAAGGGTCATCCTGAAATAATCAATAGAACCTGGTGAGATACTCTTGTCATCGAATATGTCCAACGTCCTGCTACCGGGTCGGTCGTCTTTGATGTTTTTTCATCGTCATCGTGGTCATACAGGAATTATCTTTTTAGTCATTAGCCCTCGCATCTGTAATGTACATAATATGTGCTCGAATTTTACCTCGACCGTTATGGAGAGTTAGAAAGACCCGCGAGAACAATAGCTAAAAGCAATGTAAGGAAATCAAGGGAACAGAGTGTGTATCTCTACACTTCGAGGAAGGAAAATATATAAACAGGACCATTACCACACCTGTTCTATTTCCCAACCAGTTTCGGAGTATGAAATGTCTCTAGAATTTTCCATATAGCTGCGGAATCCGTATGAAAAATAACTCAAATATTTCCAAATGACTTCAGTTTCACGGTTCAAACGTGACAGTCTAAATATTTAAGCCACTCTGGGTGGATCTGGGAATCATTTAAGAATTAACAATTCATACGACTACTTCATATATGTAACTGCCTTCTGTAACCGATCAGATTTATTATAATACGAGTATTCCTTCTACAGTATATGTAGAAACATATCCCGTTCCTACTCATTCATCAAACGCTGTATAGGCGATATCTTGGCACTAGATAATCCCTACATTAGCAACGTTGTGAATGATATTTACTCTCTTCGCTGGATTTGAAGGAAACCACGGATAACCCAGATAGAACTTCATATCTGGACCTATACCTTCACACGAATGATCAGGGCTTTCTCCCAGGTTGCCTTTACGACAAGAGAGACGGTTACAATTTTAACAAGTTAACTACTCATTTCTGGATAGCAATATTCCCGAAGGACGTGTAACCTGTATACTGCGTATACACATCTCGCCTGATAGCATTTGCTAGATCATGTGCAAACTGTGGCGAATTCAATCAAAGCCATAAAATAGTATTCCAGAAACTTGTCAAACATTGCTATACCATCACACGCCTCCAATCAAAGTTTCTCAAATTCTGCGAGAAATATGGTACACTGACAGCAAAATACGATCGTAGCGTGCTGGAGCTCTGGTGCTACATTTCGTAATTTGTGTCGCGTTTAACACGGAGCTAGGGGTCGATGATTATCCTGGGTCTTACATCTTCATGGTGTCAAATGAACAATTACAATCAAAACATGACTGAGTAACATGCCCAGGAAAACGACTTGGAAATTCATTTGGATAAACAATAATGGTAATTTTGATTTTATGTACAGAACATCATTATGTTTTGCTGGCATCATTGAAAACTGTTGTCCGCTTCTCTCTGGTAGGAAACCATCTTGTGTTTTTATTATTTTTATTTCAAACACATTCGAAATTGGTGCTGAATCTTACACGAAATAGGTCTTTCGATTATTGACGCAGAAATTATTTAATGGACAACGACTGACTATTGAATGTCGTATCTGACGCCAGCTATTCGCCAAAATGCTTTGTGGATCAGAATTTTTGTTTTCAAAGCTGACACATAATTGTATTTTTGCTGAACTGGATTTATTCTGTGAATATTTCTCGGAAAATTCGTGAATCTCCAAAGGATTTCTTGTAGTGTTCCGATATGTTTATGTCGGTGGGCCGTGTGGTCATATCATTCAAGATGTTCATCTATAATAAAATCTTGGCTGAGATACAAATCCCAGGGATATATTTTTGTTCTTGTGATGTTTTTAGATATGCAGTCAGAATATGGCCTTCGGGGTCAAATTACTTCTTGTCAGTACTCCGGCATCTTTTTCCATCAGCTTTATATGTCGCGTTAATTTTTCTCCGTATGTGGTGAGATTGAACGTTTCGTCCCCGATGCTTGCCCGCTGAACAAATCACTGTGCTTGTAGTTTGTGTCTGTGGTTAAAATGGGGGAAAATGAAGCGCTTGGTCGACGTCGGGCCTTACAGACTTTTGTTTTGAATAAGAACATGCATTTTACTAATATCTTCCCCGTTTGAACCGTTTCTTTCATCCAGCGGTCACACACAGAAAGCATCACTTTTAATGACCTGATAGGGTTACATCATTACTCTTGGATATTTATGTTCACATGAACATCTACAATAAATGCGTGGCTGAGATATAAATCACAGGGATAATTATTTTGTTCTTGTGGTGGTTTTGAAACTGATTCACGGGAAACTGAGATGTTTCAAAGTAACCAAAATTAGAACTGCATAGCTGTAGCGGAATATATAACCGACTCATAACCTTTACGAAATGTGATGAATAATTATGTATATGACTGAAATTTGCTTTGTATTTATCCGAAAATCATTCGAACTAAGCTGCGTAGGAAGGAGCTATACGGTTTCGACGTCAGTCGAGCGTGAAAAGCTCACCGATTGCCAGTGTGCGGGTTGTCGGAGCGTTTCCATCATAGCTCTCTAGATTTGTATCTAATACCGCTTATGCCAGTGCTAGGGGCCGTGTGGTCATATCATCCATGTTGCCACATGAACAGGTACAATAAAAGCGTACCTGAGATACAACACATATCACGAATCGTTAGATTCTTGGTATGTGCTTTAGAATAGGTTTACCAGAAGACTATTCTGTGAGGTCATATGACGCAATCAGTATGTCGGCACCTCTTCCCACTTCCCTTATATGTGTTGTAATGAACAACACCACATGGGGACGTTTCGCGCTGAGGATTGGTTGTCAACTTGAAAGCTGCAAAGCATTGTAGTAACCATGACATTTTACATCAGACGGTGGCACTCGACGCAGAAAATGCAATATGAAAACGACCAAAATGCCGCAAACTACCTCGGAGTCCAAAAGGTAAACCATCTTCACTTTATCTAGAGAAAGGTGCCCAGTGGCGTTCCTTGGATTTTGCATAGATTAATGACAGGGCACATGTGTTGAACATTGCGATAGTTCCGTTACATATAGAATGCGAATCAAGGCTCAATAAGGTTTCTCAACTGTTTTACATCCAGAAAAAAGTTCTTTGCAACATACCAAAAGTATGAATGGGAAAGACCCCGAAATTTGAGAAAATACAATATGGCCGCCAACTTTCATATGATCAAATCTTCTAATAAAATGAAGGTTGAAACATGGTTTAAGACTTTCTAATGACTTTGAAGGTACCAATGAAACGATATAAGTCAAATTAAGCAACGCTGAGCTCGGTCAATACTTGGATGGGTGACCGGGTGTTGTACTGGCTGGGCTGATCAGTGTCCAGGATAATAGAAACTGTGGACACTCTCGTTTTCTGGCACATGTAGGCACCGTCGTCATATGACTGAAAAAATGTTGAAAACGACGTTAAATCCAACTCACTCACTCTACTCTGTAACAGTAGATAGCAAAACGAAAGTTCAGTGGATTGAGTGACAAATGGTCGCAAATAGTGACGTCAGACTGGATGGAAATATGTTTAATTAGTATTCTGATATATATGGTGCAGGCAGAAACTTTAAGCCGGAGAAATTGAAATGACGGTCATTCACAGTAGAGGTCATCATTATTGGGCACCAATTTGAGGTAGAACATTTTGGGTGGATAGGATGGCTGAGTGGATTTAGCTTTATGAATTCCAATGGAAAATAAATAGATACATAGGACCAACAATTGTCACTAGTAAGGGTAATGATTAAGAGAGTAGATAGCAGGATGAGGGTTCATGGCCAGTTGGATATAAATATTCATGGTCATGCACATGAAAAGTTAATACAATCATATAGAATAATGGCAATATGTTCATTTATATTTTTTGCAGGAAGACTCTCATTCTATCAGATGGTCGGAGGACATCCTACAATTGTACATTAAAACGTTACAAAGAATAATCATTAAAGGAACTGGCTTCACTAGACAATACTGCATAAATCTGTAAATAGATATCACACATTGAAGGTAAATGTAATCGTGTGGGCATTTGTGAAAACTGTTTAGGACTCAACGTCACAAAACATTATTGCAGAAACTTATAAAACAGGTCTATATCATCAAGCGTCTCCACTCGACGTTTATCAAATTTGGCGATTCATATCGCATTCTAATAGAAAAATACGAGCGTAGCATGCAAGATTTATGGTGGTACGTTTCGTAACTTGTGTCTAATTCCGCTTAACCCGGGGCTAGGGGCCGTATGAACCTATGTATTTCAAGATCCTCATAGTGTTCATATGAACAGGCACAATCAAAGCGTGAATGAGATACATCATACTCTAGATAACGACGTTACAGCAAAAATCATATGAATTGAGAAGCGATACGGATTTGATATTTTTGGAACATCACGATGTCTTGCGGACATCATTGAGAACTGTTGATCGCTTCTATCTTGCAGGAAATTAGCCTAGTTTTATGTATACTATGATTTATTCTTTTAATTTGGGACTGAGTGAGTGAGTGAGTGAGTGAGTGAGTGAGAAGTAGGGTTTAACGTCGTTTTCAACCTTCTTTCAGTCATATCACGACGGTGCCTACATGTGCCAGAACACGAGAGTGCTCACAGTTCCTATTACCCTGGACACTGATCAGCCCAGCCAGAACAGCACCCGGTCACCCATCCAAGTATTGATCGAGCTTAACGTTGCTTAACTTCGGTGATTTGACGGGATCTTTTAATTTGGTGATAATGCAATTATATGAATTGGGTCTTTAGAATATGGGCGCGGAAATTATTAAATGGACGACGGCTGAATATTGAATGACGGACCAGACGCTTGCATATTATATCCATCATATTGAGATGCATCCAAAGAACCTATTAGTATATATTTATGAACTATTTTATGGACGACAGCCAATGACTAAACGTCGAATCTGACGTTTATATGAAGTATTTTGACGAATAGTATTCGTATATCTGAGATAGTGGTCTGGATTGAGGCACCCTTTTACTTAGCCTATAGTATTTGACCTTTCTACGGCGGGCCAATGTCTGGCTAATTCAGCAACAACAACATTTTCCCAGTTTGACGCCAGATTTTGAAATTGAAAACGAGGCCGCGCTATGTCATCGGTCAACTGAGACATTCACGCGGTTGTGTATGAAGATTGGGGTGGCTCCTATAATAGTGATCCAATGAGAATCCTCGTCTTAGTTTAAAATGGCGGGGTCGCATGACCAATCACTGAAGGGGAGACAGCTGAAACATTACGCAGACACAGTGTGTTAATATCTTGATTCAACAGAGAGTCGTACAGTCTACCCTTTTACTAAGAAGCCTCCCCTGATCGGACTACAGACTAGTAGAAGAAAGTGAGAACAGTTATACTGACTGATGGTATTTGCATTCAGGGAGCTTACTCGGAGCTTGATTTGCGAAAACTGGTGTAAACTAGTACCCCTTGAGCAGAGGAGTATAGTATATTAGCGTCTAGTCCGTCATTCATTATTCAGCCGTCGTCCATTAAAAAATATCCGCGTCCATAATCCAAATACCTAATTCATATAACAGCATTAGCACCAAATTAGAAGAATAAATCCTAGTACACATAAAACTAGAATAATTTCCTGCAAGAGAGAAGCGGTCAACAGTTTTCAATGATGCCAGCAAGACATCATGATGTTCCAAAAATAGCAAATTCGTATGGCTGACCAGTACTGTTAATCCAGATGGTTTTATTTGTAAAGTCGTTATGATGTATCTCAGTCATGCTTTGATTGTGAATGTACACACGAACACAATGAGGATGTTGAAATACAAAGGTTCATGCGGCCCCTAGCCCCGGGTTAAGCGGAATTAGACAATAAGTTACGACGAAACGTGCCGCCAAAGTATCACTTCCTGTGGAGAAAGAATTCTTTTCCTTCCATACATATGCGATGGCGTACCGGCTTTTATATCTGGGTTACCCTAGATCTCCATCACAAAGCATAATATACAAAGTAGTTTGCAGATTTGTGCTTTTTCTTGTTGAATCTGTTACAGAAAACATTGTCTTTGGTACCGATGTAGATGAGTGACTTCGGCAAAACAGTGCCTAACTAGCACTTGTACAGTATAGCAAGGCAATATTTTCACACCTTACGTCCAATCTCCATGCAGGTGTTAATCGCCTATCATCAGAAACTCCACTGCGAAACTATCACAAGGCTGTTGTATGACGAACTGTCCTTTTAGCAACATTGAAGGTTTAATTTGTGACGGGAAGGACACACAACGAACGCATATATTGTTTTATGAATCATTGAACTATTGTAAATATGTGAAATAATTATGGGAAAATGTTGAACGAGTACATTGTGTCGGGGCAGTCATTTTGTTTTGGTGAATGCAAGGCAGTTTTCTTATAGCAATAAATAATTGACAGCGAAGGATACGCCGCCGCCGCCGCCACTTTAAAAGTGAATATCTCTGAAACCGTTAAATATTTTCGGGTCAGACTTTGTGTACTATCTTCTTAGGCCTGGGAAATTTGTCTGGTTGTGTTTTGATAGCCGCTGCTCACCACTAGGTGGCGTTGTAGTCAAGAGCATGAGTGAACCTTTCTGTGACGATTTCGTCTGAACAGCAGGTTTAATTTCTTTGAAATTTTATTACAATGGTCTTGAAGGATCGGCAATGTGCTGCAAAGGTTTTGGTGTAGCTGGCATAACTTTTATGGCAAGTTTTTTGCGTCTGAAAGAAAAGTTTTTCGTGAAATGAAAATTTACCAATTTGCTTGGAGAAATATTTAAAACTCTACTATTCTAGGTTGCCAAGCATAAATATAGGATTGCCGACATGATAATTCTCCTTCGGTGGAAACCAAATTGTCATTTAAATGAAAAATCTCAATTATCTGACTTAACACCAAAACCTTCATAACCATTATCATCATTAATTTGTTTTTCATTGAACTCTTATATGTACCTTCTCCCTAGGACTTTAGATTTCACCTGCTTGTTTTTCGTGGTATTTGGTCATCGCTAGGTGGCACTATAGACTTGAATTCAGGTAAACATGTGTAACATGATATCTTCTAAACAACTTGTTTGATTTCCATGAAATTTGGGTATAACTAGAGGTTCTGCTTTGACCCTTGAGTTGCCGCTCCGGCATGAAGCCTATGTTGGTTGTTTTTTTAAGCAAAAACATACGTCTCCCCCAACCTCCCACCTTGCCTTGAGTGGGCACATAATTTATGGGGCTATCCCAATGAAGCTTCCATCCAAGTTTGGTGAAATTCCATCCAGTAGTTCTCAAGATATCTTGCAGACAAGGCCTGTATATACAGGTACAAGTAGATGGACGGACGGACGGACACAGGTGAACGCATGCACACACACTAAAACCTAATCAAATAAGGGGGCAATTCTTTAGCTCGACTACATACAAGAGAAATCATTCATGGGATGTTTCTTTGTTTATAGAGTTGTTTGAATTTCTCATTAAAAATATCTATGTGAAATTTGGCAACACAATATATCAGCAGCATATAGGTATTCCAATGGGTACTAATTGTGCACCCCTGTTGGCCGACCTGTATCTGTACTCTTATGAATATGACTATATGCTGGCGCTTTCAAAAACCGATCCATTCAAAGCCAGTTCCTTCTCATTCACCAAACGCTATATAGACGATCTTCTCGCTGTGGATAATCGCTATATAAATGACGCAGTGAAGGATATATATCCACCTTCACTGGATTTGAAGGAAACTACAGATAGCCCTACAGGCACATCTTATTTAGATCTCTATCTCTATAAAAATGAAGCGGGCATTCTCTCTCGTCGACTTTATGACAAAGAGATGATTACAATTTCGACATCGTAAACTATCCCTTTCTGGACAGTAATATTCCAGTGGGACCTGCATATGGCGTATACATATCTCGCTTAGTAGCATTTGCTAGATCCTGTGTTAAATGTGACGATTTTAATCAACGTCACAAAACATTGTTGCAGAAACTTATAAAACAGGGTTATTCCACCAAGCGCCTCCACTCAAAGTTTCTCAAATTTGGCGATACATATCGCATGCTGATAGCAAAATACGAACGTAGCGTGCAAGACCTATGGCGCTACGTTTCGTAACTTGTGTCTAATTCCGCTTAACCCGGGGCTAGGGGCCGTATGAACCCATGTACTTCAAGAACCTCATGGTACTCATATGAACAGTCATAATCAAAGCGTGACTGAGATACATCATTCTTTAGATGACGACTTTACAACGAATATTATGGATTAAGAATACTGATCAGCGATACGGATTTGATATTTTTGGAACATCATGATGTCTTGCCGGCATCATTGAAAACTGTTGACCGCTTCTCTCTTGCAGGAAACAAGCCTATGTTTATGTATACTATGATTGTCTTTTTGAATTTGGTGCTAATACTGTTATATGGAAAATGGAATAGGTCTTTGGATTATGGACGCGGATATTCTCTAATGGACGACGGCTGGATTATGAATGACGGACTAGACGCTTGTAATCCCAATGAAGCTCCCATCCAAGTTTGGTGAAATTCCGTCCAGTAGTTCTCAAAATATCTTGCAGACAAGGCCTGCATATACATGTACAAGTAGATGGACGGACGGACGGACACTGGACACGGATGAATGCACGAAAACACATCAAAACCTAATCAAATGAGGGGGCTATCCCACTAAAGCTTTCATCCAAGTTTGGTGAAATTCCATCCAGTAGTTCTTAAGATATCTTGCAGACAAGGCCTGTATATACATGTACAAGTAGATGGACGGACGGACGGACACCGGACATGGATGAATGCACGCACACACACCAAAACCTAATCAAATGTGGGGGCTATCCCAATGAAGCTTCCATCCAAGTTTGGTGAAATTCCATCCAGTAGTTCTCAAGATATCTTGCAGACAAGGCAAGGGGACGGACATCCATCCATCCATCCAGACAGACAGACAGACAGACAGCACAAACACTAGATGTCTCCCCCCAACATAGTTGGGGGAGACATAATGATCTTGCCAGATAGGCAAAGGACTGACAAGATTTTGGTGGTGTTGGCGAAATCATGGAGGCGCGTTTTTGCATCTCAAAATTTACTTCTTTGATTCAGGGAAAAGTAATTCTAATTTGCCTAACATGAATATAACATTCCCAATGTTATAATTCACATCCCTTGTAAGCCAAATGCCCATTTTGTTTTAATACGTGAAATTCTCAAGAATTCAGTCCAATATCTACATTCCCAGGCCAGATCTGGCGATTTTGCTTCATCATGTAGTTTCGTGATATTTGTTCATCATTGGGTAGCACTTTAGACTGTAAACGTATACAGCACAGTTTATTGGCTCTTCATGAAGTCTATTATTGTGACCTTGTTAGACAGACAAAGGATTTCAAAGAATTGACCTCCCATATGGATTTCGCGATCCATCAACATAATGCTTTATCTATATTGCATTCTTTTTTACAATTCATAATTTTATTAACACAGTTTAAAAATGTATTGAAAGAACATTGGTGCTGCGAGCACTGGGATATATGTGGCAGTGGGGGTTTTTACAGCTAAATATATCTAAATATAGGTAAAATCAGACTCTGCTTACACACAAAAATACTAATATGCGGTCAGAGAAAATAATCTGCCATCAGCTGGTTAAAGAATTGAGTGTAGACATATCTTCATCAAATACGTCTACTTACTCCCAAACTGTATTTACTCTGGAAGATTTATTTAACAATCACAAAAAGTTTCTCAGGGAAAGAGGTATTTGTCTTCCAACCAATCATAACGACATACCAAAATATACTGGACTCCCAAAATGCATAAATCACCATACAAAGCTAGATTCATAGCTGGTTCTAGAAGCTGCACCACCAAGCTTCTTTCAACCCTATAGACGAGGGCCCTTCAGGAGGTAAAAGCATTTTGGGAAAGGTATTGCGCCACTATTTCTAAGAACTCTGGCGTTGAATGTATGTGGATATTGAAAAACTCAAAATGTCTTACGGAAGAACTTGATGCTAAAGGTCACATACCGTACAGACATGTATCCACATGGGATTTCTCGACTCTCTATACTACAATCCCTCATCAGGACCTTATTGACCGTCTAAGTTCATTAATAGTATCTGTGTTCAAGAAAACTGATCGTAGATATATTAATGTCGGAAGCCATAAAGCATTCTTTAGCTCGACTACATACAAGAGATATCATTCATGGGATGTTTCTTTGTTTATAGAGTTGCTTGAATTTCTCATTAAAAATATCTATGTGAAATTTGGCAACACAATATATCAGCAGCATATAGGTATTCCAATGGGTACTAATTGTGCACCCCTGTTGGCTGACCTGTATCTGTTCTCTTATGAATATGACTATATGCAGGCGCTTTCAAAAACCGATCCATTCAAAGCCCGTTCCTTCTCATTCACCAAACGCTATATAGACGATCTTCTCGCTGTGGATAATCGCTATATAAATGACGCAGTGAAGGATATATATCCACCTTCACTGGATTTGAAGGAAACTACAGATAGCCCTACAGGCACATCTTATTTAGATCTCTATCTCTATAAAAATGAAGCGGGCATTCTCTCTCGTCGACTTTATGACAAAAGAGATGATTACAATTTCGACATCGTAAACTATCCCTTTCTGGATAGTAATATTCCAGTGGGACCTGCATATGGCGTATACATATCTCGCTTAGTAGCATTTGCTAGATCCTGTGTTAAATGTGACGATTTTAATCAACGTCACAAAACATTGTTGCAGAAACTTATAAAACAGGGCTATTCCACCAAGCGCCTCCACTCAAAGTTTCTCAAATTTGGCGATACATATCGCATGCTGATAGCAAAATACGAACGTAGCGTGCAAGATCTATGGCGCTACGTTTCGTAACTTGTGTCTAATTCCGCTTAACCCGGGGCTAGGGGCCGTATGAACCCATGTACTTCAAGATCCTCATGGTACTCATATGAACAGTCACAATCAAAGCGTGACTGAGATACATCTTTTTTAGATGACGACTCTATAACGAATATTATGGATTAAGAATACTGATCAGCGATACGGATTTGATATTTTTGGAACATCATGATGTCTTGCCGGCATCATTGAAAACTGTTGACCGCTTCTCTCTTGCAGGAAACAAGCCTATGTTTATGTATACTATGATTGTCTTTTTGAATTTGGTGCTAATACTGTTATATGGAATATGGAATAGGTCTTTGGATTATGGACGCGGATATTCTCTAATGGACGACGGCTGGATTATGAATGACGGACTAGACGCTTGTAATTTTAACCTGTGTATGCCTGGATTCTGCTGGTGGACAAGTTGTCCCCGAGGCCGGGCCCCTGCACACCCAACAAACATAATGAGCACAACTATAAGAAAAATATGAAGACAGACCCGAGGAACCTTAGTGCAGGTTTCTCGGCCGAGTCTCTAATAGTTCGAAATGCACTAAGACCTTTTTCAATCCAAATGACAGATATATTTCTGACAGCAAAGCAAGGCCACGACATCAAACCTTGTAATATTGCGCTTGATGATTGTTTAGCACCGAATTCTACATGTAATAATTTCAAAATTTCTAAGTGTGGACATCGTGGATGTCTCACGTGTCCACTCTTTAATACTTCAGCTTCATTTAGTTCCACGTTAACTGGTAACTCATATTCTGTTAACTCGTATGTTGATCTTAGTTGTTCTACTACAAACTGTATTTATTTAGTTTCCTGTAAGAAGTGTGGTCAACAGTATGTTGGCAAGACCACCCAAAGACTCCATCTTAGGGTGAACGGTCACAGAAAATCCGTTAGGAAAAAGCAATTGCTTATAGGTAGGCATTTTTCTGGACCCGACCACGGCTGGGATAACTTTAGTATTCAGATCATAGACGTCGTCTATCCATCTACTAAGGATTCCCCTTTTGGATTTGAGAGAAAAATCCGAGAGCGGGAATTATTCTGGATGCTAGAACTTGGGTCAGTGTTTCCGTTTGGTTTAAATGATAATGTCAGTGGGTTCGGCAATGCTACAAACCGCCGTTCAAATATATCCAACATTACCCAACTATTTAAACCCCATCAACGGAGACATCGCAGCCATGGTTGGCGAAAGTTTAATAGTTCGATGATTCACGATCATATCACTTTAAATTACTTAGTGGGTTTAACTAACACACCCAATAGTATACATAGCTTACGTACAGTTCTGTATGCGTTACCTCTGAGAGCTTTAGATCAAATAGCCAGAGATATACAACAATCTGCGTCTTCAGGAAATATAATACCATCAAAAATCATTAAAGTATGTCAAGATATAGCGTATTTTCGGTTGTATCGTCCAGTGAACATAATCGAAACCTCTCAAGATCGGCTTTTCTTGAAACTCAACTACTTAGATAAAGGACTGGACATCATTAATTTACCTCGAATCCTGAATGATCCAGAGGTACGCAACGCTGTACCAAACTATTTTAAGTTCACAGAACCTCCTTGCATTTCATATAAGTACACTAAATCTATAGCCACCAAAATATTCAATTACTCCAATGCTGTCCAGGAGTTTGACTGGAACTTATACACGTCAGGAGGCTATAGTTGTGATTGTGAATCGTCGAACTTTATCTATACACCATGCAAACATATTGTGACTGGTGACCTTGATGTGGTGAGTGATAAGGATCTGAAATTACTCCTGATGAAAGGACCTAAATATAGAGAGCCAAGAAGAATAAATCTGAAGGCCGACCAGAAGATAGTCCTGTCTGCATTGGAACAGTACGTTATTGATTGGTCTAAGCGAGAAAAAGTTGAACCTACAGTACTCGCTGATTGGCTGGACCTCACCAAGAGCAAGGTCGTTGAAACAATCCGCCATATTGACAGAAGTACTCTTCCCCAAGCAAAACAAGTTCTGAGAAACCTCAATTCGCAAGAAGTTCTAGCAAATCTCCAGAGTAAATTCGTCATAGTCCCAGCAGACAAAGCTCCGAATAATATAATATTCATATGTAAATATTACTATTACCAGGTGCTGGTTAAAGAATTGAGTGTAGACATATCTTCATCAAATACGTCTACTTACTCCCAAACTGCATTTACTCTGGAAGATTTATTTAACAATCACAAAAAGTTTCTCAGGGAAAGAGGTATTTGTCTTCCAACCAATCATAACGACATACCAAAAATATACTGGACTCCCAAAATGCATAAATCACCATACAAAGCTAGATTCATAGCTGGTTCTAGAAGCTGCACCACCAAGCTTCTTTCAACCCTATTGACGAGGGCCCTTCAGGAGGTAAAAGCATTTTGGGAAAGGTATTGCGCCACTATTTCTAAGAACTCTGGCGTTGAATGTATGTGGATATTGAAAAACTCAAAATGTCTTACGGAAGAACTTGATGCTAAAGGTCACATACCGTACAGACATGTATCCACATGGGATTTCTCGACTCTCTATACTACAATCCCTCATCAGGACCTTATTGACCGTATAAGTTCATTAATAGTATCTGTGTTCAAGAAAACTGATCGTAGATATATTAATGTCGGAAGCCATAAAGCATTCTTTAGCTCGACTACATACAAGAGATATCATTCATGGGATGTTTCTTTGTTTATAGAGTTGCTTGAATTTCTCATTAAAAATATCTATGTGAAATTTGGCAACACAATATATCAGCAGCATATAGGTATTCCAATGGGTACTAATTGTGCACCCTGTTGGCCGACCTATATCTGTTCTCTTATGAATATGACTATATGCAGGCGCTTTCAAAAATCGATCCATTCAAAGCCCGTTCCTTCTCATTCACCAAACGCTATATAGACGATCTTCTCGCTGTGGATAATCGCTATATAAATGACGCAGTGAAGGATATATATCCACCTTCACTGGATTTGAAGGAAACTACAGATAGCCCTACAGGCACATCTTATTTAGATCTCTATCTCTATAAAAATGAAGCGGGCATTCTCTCTCGTCGACTTTATGACAAAAGAGATGATTACAATTTCGACATCGTAAACTATCCCTTTCTGGATAGTAATATTCCAGTGGGACCTGCATATGGCGTATACATATCTCGCTTAGTAGCATTTGCTAGATCCTGTGTTAAATGTGATGATTTTAATCAACGTCACAAAATATTGTTGCAGAAACTTATAAAACAGGGCTATTCCACCAAGCGCCTCCACTCAAAGTTTCTCAAATTTGGCGATACATATCGCATGCTGATAGCAAAATACGAACGTAGCGTGCCAGATCTATGGCGCTACGTTTCATAACTTGTGTCTAATTCCGCTTAACCCGGGGCTAGGGGCCGTATGAACCCATGTACTTCAAGATCCTCATGGTATTCATATGAACAGTCACAATCAAAGCGTGACTGAGATACATCATTCTTTAGATGACGACTTTACAACGAATATTATGGATTAAGAATACTGTTCAGCGATACGGATTTGATATTTTTGGAACATCATGATGTCTTGCCGGCATCATTGAAAACTGTTGACCGCTTCTCTCTTGCAGGAAACAAGCCTATGTTTATGTATACTATGATTGTCTTTTTGAATTTGGTGCCAATACTGTTATGTGGAAAATGGAATAGGTCTTTGGATTATGGACGCGGATATTCTCTAATGGACGACGGCTGGATTATGAATGACGGACTAGACGCTTGTAACTGTATGAGGAATTGCAAGGATTCAAGACAGCTTGAAATCATGACATTTTGGTCAAATTGACATACTGTAACACTGATATTCTTTACATTGCAGGCCTACACTATCAGGCCTACATAGTGTATGCCTGTATGTTGTCCATTCAGGTGATAAATCTGAAGTGGTTGACTTATTGCATAATGCACTTAACATATTAGGGGTCTAGTGCTTGTGTCAACAAAGTAAAAAGAATCAGTGCTACTTCTCTCTCCAATACTGATAATAATAATTTGATCCTGTTCAGCGGTATGCTTATCCCAATTACACTTGTTCAGTCTCCAGTGGCTGTGAAGCCCTTGGCTTCTAGATGTCTGGAGAAACGTTCCGGCCAATTTACAATGAGTAAAATCACAAATTATCACTTCGTTAATGCTCATTTGTTTTTTGTTTTATGTGAAAATCCCCAGAATTTACTTGAAACTTGAGAGATGAAATGGCACATACATGTACCATTGCATTTTGACAGCATAGTTATACAACTGTTAAGTATTTTTTAGACTGAAAAAGTGGAAAGATTTTGAAATGGAACTTCCACATTCCTGCTGTATGGCACGTCTCACCTGGGAAATTTTTATATATGATTAGTAAAATGGTTTATGGTTTGAAAATAATGTGTAATGATGCCTCAAATGGAACTGAATTGTTCATGTCATCTGTCTGTCCGTCCATCTGTCTGTCTGTCTATCTGTCTGTCTGTTCATCTTTCTGGTCATACCCCATATGCAGATGGTGATGGATCAGAAGCCTTATGAATACAACTGACCTTCACCTGGATTTTATCAAGGTTAAATGTAGCATTAGCCGTAATTTTTAAAGAAGTGAAGATAGGCTCTCCAAATTCATAATACATGTGCAATTGGTGATGACTAGAAGCTTATTTTTGATAAAGAAATGTGTCTCTCCGTGATAAGACGAACTTCACGCTGTCAAAGTTGCTACATGGCATCATTGAAAAATGCTAACCGGACCACTCGTGTAAGACGCAAGATTTTCAACTGTATTTCATTTACCTACTTTGATTGGTGTGCTATTTATTGGCATGGGGAATAATGTTCATACTCTCAAAATGGTCAGCTTCAATTTTCAAATCTAGGCTATAGCATTGATGTATACCATGCTATAAATTTACATGTATGTACATTGTATGCGTTGGGGATGGGGTGTGTGGAGGGGTATATGATCGGTCATTAACTATTCTTGTATATTCCACCCTTCTTGCCAATAATGAGGGGATGCGGTGTGTGGAGGGCTATATGATCGGTTATTAACTATTCTTGTATATCCCACCCTCCGTGTCAATAATGGGGGGATGCGGTGTGTGGAGGGCTATATGATCCTTTTAATATATCCATCCTCCTTGTCAATATTGACTATGCCTTGAGCAAATGTATCCATTATATATATTATATCAACTCCGAATCTCGGACCGGTTGGAAGTGTATGGGTTCTGTACAAGGCGTCGTCAGTAATGCCAATAAACGATTTTAAAAAAAAAGGAGAATAAGAGCGTATTCAATGACTGACGAGGACAGTTTTAGTGGACAACAGCTGCATCTTCTGAATCGAATGTCGAATTTGACGGTTGTATCCAGACGTGGTCTGTGGACAAATATAAGCCTCTAGTCCATCATTCAATATTCAGGCGTAATCCATTTAAGAATTTCCGTGTTCATAATATACTGGAACTGTCAGTTTAAAATAACAGCCAATGAACGCGGAAGGCATTTTGAGGCGTTGCGGATACTTAAACTCGGTATATTTCGACGAAGGCTGAGGTCTTACGGAGAATAGCTGGAGAAAAACAAATTTGAAATTCCCGAGGGAAACCACATGCAAGTCAAGTCGTATACGAAACATGTGAATTCAAAACAAGCAGAGGGGATGAAACATACAACATTAACTTTTCGGAGAGGTCATGAGGTCACGAATGCGCTCCCGAATGTTTCCGAATCAACCCGTTCGTAATATGTATGGCTTGTAAGATATTCGCCGTGGCTCGGATTTGATAGACGAGCCATGACTAGGGATGAGGCCATGACCAAATATGGTCTTTAGACCATCCATGATCCAAAAACTACCATGAGTTCGTAAACTTATAATTGCCTTGGCATTCAGAGAACACATTATCCAATTCCAAACCATTTCACAACTGCTCTCTGTCAAGTTAATAAAATGTTATTCCTATTCACTTTCATTGAAATAGCTCTATTTTGGTATAGTATGTAGATATTTGCGCAGAAGAGGTACGAACCTCCTTAACCCTCTCCATACCGTATCGGTAGAATTGTACCGATAGATAAATGTTCAACGATTGCCTGTCTTGAGAATGTGAAAATGCGGGATTTCTGGACAAATATTTTCATGATATTACATCTTGATGGAAAGTTGGGAGTATCCTCTTTAACTCTATATAGACACTGCTAAGTATATCCTGGTTCCGTTCATGTTGAGTATAGTGTTGATACTAGTTTGGAACTGACAAAACTACCGGTACAGAAGGAGTTAATACTAAGAGTTCAATGAGCTGTTTTCGTTTGTCTTCGTTTGCTTCTGTTTGTACCACCACTTCTTTGCATTTATTTATCGTTAAATAGTCGTTAGCACGGGTTTGTCAAAAATGTTCTGTTTGCGAAGACCAACACAGCGGTTGGTATACGTGAAACACATCCTAAGAGCTGCCATTTGTCTTCATCATCCGATATTGTCGACTCTTGTCTGATTTATACGCGTACGCATTGACATAACTGGTTTCCTCCGGTGGAAGCGCTGGTAGGTGCAAAGTCTATCTTGGCAAGGACAAGACCTGTCTGGATCGATATTTGGTCTTATTGTTATTGCGCCATCTAATTTAATACCTATCAGACGGCCAGACGGTACACAACTCGCCGCAGCTGTGAGCCAATTTCCACGCCAGAATGTATAACATGCGACCTTTAGCAATCCTCACCATCCCAAATCAATGTTTACAAGGTCTGGACGAGCCCAAAGGCATCTCTTGTCTGAGCGGAGACAAGGTATACTGGAATCGGGGACACCGACGTACAATTGGTTCCGTTTTGTATCAGCAGACGCCTTATACGGCTATTTAAGCATCACGTAATTATCGCCGTATCAAGCGCCAACATTACCACGTCAAGGCTTCTTTTTGAAGAACCGTGTTCGAACTCAGCCTCCTTGTCGACTTTCTAAACGTTGAAGTACTTTGGACAGCCTTCCAAAGTGATGCCAAAAGCGCGAAACATACAAAAATCAATAGGTTTCCGTGGCAAATTTGGAATAAGACGCAACCATATTCGACAAATAATTGCCACCTTGGTCATTCTAGAGTGTAAATTTAATGCGACTTATTCAAAGGGCAGAAAATATCACAGTAACTGAGTGTGTAATAATTCAGCTAATTAGACGCCATGACGCATTACCCAATTCTTTTCAACAAAAAGCATCGATATGAAGCTGAAACGCAAGAGTTTTGCTTATTCCACAGAATAGTCTATACAAATGTCATGCTTATGGGGTCCAATGTATATAATATTAAAACGGATATGACCGAATTGCACTACCGACGTAGCGCCCTCTGGGAAAGGAAAGCAGTTTTGCGACCAGACACTTTTTCAGAGAAGAAGGATTGAAACCGAACAGACACAGACACAGACACAGACACAGTCGTCCAAATGTTAACCTAACATTGATAGCAATAGCTTGTTTTCTATGAAAGCCTTCGGCACCCAGATTCTTGTATTTATACAAAACGATGACGATAATTGCTAACTCGAAGTCAGCTATGGTTGTAAATCTAAGCAGACAACAGTTGTATAGCATAATGCTGAGAATACCGCGTGATGATCCTGCAATCTTAGAACATTTAGTTCTAAATAGAACCATATTTGGTTATTTCCATGTACTACAGGTGGATCTGCATGAATGTGGGTCCGTATGTGAAGACAAACTTTTCCTCGTGGAACCGATTTGGTCTTGGACCATTTTGTTCTATATTTGGTTCCATCGATGTGGCAGAGGAAATATCAAAGTTTCCCAGAGTGTATCTTCAAAATTCTTATCATTGACAAGTTATCATGAAATTCCGAGCCTCGTGTGAGTGTTCTTTTGATGCTTTCTGGCTTGGGTTTTATCAGCTGTTCATGAACCTTAAGATTATTGTATATAATAGATTGCCCCCGCCCTCTCCCCCCGAAACCACCCTCACCTAAACCATTCAGATGAATAGCAAGGTTGTCTTCCGCTAAAATTAAGAGTGTCGATCCATGTATTTTGACATATTTTATCACTGTGAGATTGTAAGAAAAAAGACTGATGTACTATTTTACTTCCGGGATGAAAGAAATCTTGTCCAAAGGGCACGAGCCTAAATAACAATGTACGGATTTAGAGTTGTCCGCAATAATAGCATTATACACGGTCTCCAAGGGAGTATTAGTACAGAAACAGTCTGCCCAGGAGCATAGACCAGATGGTTACTCCGCAATTTGAAGATAAATTCTACTGTAAAGTGGTTTTGGTACTGATATTGGAGTCTAAAGTGCCGTAGTTAGTAGATACAATGGAGCAACACGTCTCTTTATTGTGCTTTTGGGAAACATTGCATGTAAGCTTCTGAACAAATGGTAGAATCTACCAACAATATCCTATATTAGGAGGACTTCTAGTATTCCTCGTGCGCATTGGGAGGCCCAAGAGGCACTTTAATACCGTATCATCATTACAAATGAGCTACAAGTCTGGTCAATATACCGAAATAATTACCAGTACCAAAGGTTTGGTCCTTTGCCTACTACAGAATATCTGGTCATAAACAATATAGTCTGAAAAACGAAATTGTCTTGGAGGAAAAGGTCACCTGTCAGTGATACGGGATAAGATAGGAATATTCATGATGTCCTTAGTGTATCATTGAAAATTAGTGACCACTTCTCCCTCATAAGAAAATAGATATGGTATTGTTATATTTCTGTCTTGATGCTCTGAGACTTATGGATGCTATTGATTGATAATGGACGCGGGAGCTCTTTATGGGCGGCGGCTGGATACTGAATGTCAGATCGGAAGCTTGTGCTCGTGTATGATAGTTTAGTTTTCTCCACCAAACAGTATTTAACAGTGAAGACCTACAGTTTCGGTAATATGACCAGAGATTCGCCGATCTGTTTCAATCCAACGCGTGTTTACCTGTCAATGACCGGGTGTATCGATCAGGGACTGACCACGTGACTTGGGGATTGCGTATGTCTGGATGAACCGTCTGGATGACCGGGTACATGTGCACTAGCTCTTAGCGATCATTAAGGTATATATGGCATCATGAGAGTATGTTAGGTAATTCACGGGGTTACGTTACAGGTGAATGGTGTATAATGACATAAGAGTGTCGTGGTTGATAATTACGTGTAAGGACATTGGTTATTACATCTATCATATTGATTTCTAACGGGAATCGTTGATGTGAGATCATATAACATTGCCCTGAGCGAATCAATTGCCATATCATGCACCCACGATTCTGAAACACCTTTGCAAATTTCAATGATATATATGGGTAATGCTCTAGGAACATAACATGAAATTCTTGTTCAAATTTAAGTAGGCCCAACTCATTTATGTTTCATATGATCTATCTTTCCCGATTTCACATGGCGTGGTTTTAATTTCAGTTTGGTATTGGCATTAATAATTTTGGCATTACATTTACACACATAGACATTTATTCTATGTTAAAGTCCGATTTTAGTCATTTCTTCGACCTCATTGTATGCAAATTATTTCAGCTCACTGAACTTGTTGTTTCTAATCAAATCAACCAAATGGTGGGTTAGATGCTTAGACAAATATTTTAATTATTTTCCTTTTAACGTGTTCGTGCCTTGAATTCATACATAATATGCATATATAGTGGTTTCTAGCGAGTTGTGCAGTCCCTTTTAAAGCTGTGACAACTCATTTAGTTAGTTTCTGTAATTTTGCAGTCAATGGAAGCCATAATTTGGAATATGCGACTGAAGCAGAGGGCGGACAAATGATGTATCATTCTCTATTGAAAGGGTTGGAAGGGTTAGTCACAGTTTTCGAAACTATTCATGCATGTAACGCGACATTATTTTTATTTTATTTTTTTTTATTATCATTAAGAGACGCATCTTCGCAGCGTCAAGCTTTCTTTTCCAACCAAACAATAACATGCCATGGTCGCGTAAATCAAGTAACCTGGTTGGTCAATATACACAGGATGTTGTTTTCGTGAATTTCACGATTCATTCCCATGTGTACCAGGGTATTTCTAGGATAGACACACCTCTGGTATAGCGAGGATGTGGGAGACAGATGCAGAGGGCAAACAGGTGATATCTCGTTCTACACCACAGGGTTAGAGATTTTGTGTGCAGTTTCTGAACTTGTGTTTTCAATTAAACTAGTATGTTTGCATATCCAACCTAAGTCAAGCTATGCATTTAGATGCATTTCTCAGTACGGTAAGCAGTTGTGACAGAAAATTGATACCGGTACTTAAACTATGTGTACTTCTGTGGATGAGATCTTTGCGGTGTTTGTTCAAACCATGGAGACATTTCTAACTCCATGTTAAGGATGTCCGCTGGTGGTAAATCAAAGTAATTAACTTTTTGAACAATGTGTGTTGTTGCATTCATAATTGTGTAATATGAGGAAAAACAAAGAAAAAATATATAGGTTGGTGTGCATTTTTTAGCTGTAGGCAACATTAAGTGGACTGCCCTATGCTCAATTTGATAACCTAGAAAGCATAGGGAATAGCCCTAGTTTTGAAGCATATTCATGAAAAATTCATATAAATAGTATTTAACTTTTTCTTATATTCTAACTGTTTGCAGATAATCACGATGTCTATCAAAATTTAGCAAATTGGATGGATGTTGCTGTGCAAAATTCTCGGCTAGAAGGCTTTTAAAGGAAATCCCCATCTCTTAACCTAGGGAAGGGAGATACCCCAATAGAAAAACAGGCAAAATGGCTGCCAAAGCCAAAAACCACCAGCGAACATCCTTAAAACTGGTCTTCAATAGTCTTCAGGATGACTCCCACCAAATAATAACAAGCGTTCTGAGAACCCCAACATCTCGCCTTGCGGGGTCATCCGCCAAAGGTGCAGCAGTATTGAAAGCATACATGTAGAGCAAACAATAAGGTCTGGAATAGGTGATGTGTACAGACAATAATGTCTGGAATAGATTATCTGGTACAGACAATAACATCAGTCCCATGTGGGATTACTGGCAAAAGTTAATCCCATGTAGGATGGATAGGTTAGTGCAGTCGGATTACTGGTACGGCATTCCAGTGTGAGATTACTGCTGGGTGGACCAGTCCCATGTTATTACTGATGGATAGTCCTCTGTGGGATTACTGCTGGATAGTCCAGTCCCAAGTGGGATTACTACCATCACCATCATGGTATGGATGGTAGTGATGGTATAGATGGT
Organism: Hanleya hanleyi; assembly: GCA_036873755.1. Classification (NCBI taxonomy): domain Eukaryota; kingdom Metazoa; phylum Mollusca; class Polyplacophora; order Lepidopleurida; family Hanleyidae; genus Hanleya; species Hanleya hanleyi. Next base: position 23,713 of record JAVTVY010017467.1, on the reverse strand, counting down.
AGTGATGGTATTGATGGTAGTGATGGTATGGATGGTAGTGATGGTATGGATGGTAGTGATGGTAGGAATGGTAGTGATGGTATGGATGGTAGTGATGGTAGTGATGGTATGGATGGTAGTGATGGTATGGATGGTAGTGATGGTAGAAATGGTAGTGATGGTATGGATGGTAGTGATGGTATGGATGGTAGTGATGGTAGGAATGGATGGTAGTGATGGTATGGATGGTAGTGATGGTATGGATGGTAGTGATGGTATGGATGGTAGTGATGGTATGGATGGTAGTGATGGTATGGATGGTAGTGATGGCATGGATAGTAGTGATGGTATGGATGGTAGTGATGGTATGGATGGTAGTGATGGATATGGATGGTAGTGATGGTAGGAATGGTAGTTATGGTATGGATGGTAGTGATGGTATGGATAGTAGTGATGGTAGAAATGGTAGTGATGGTATGGATGGTAGTGATGGTATGGATGGTAGTGATGGTATGGATAGTAGTGATGGTAGAAATGGTAGTGATGGTATGGATGGTAGTGATGGTATAGATGGTAGTGATGGTATGGATGGTAGTGATGGCATGGATGGTAGTGATGGTAGGAATGGTAGTGATGGTATGGATGGTAGTGATAGTATGGATGGTAGTGATGGTAGGAATGGTAGTTATGGTATGGATGGTAGTGATGGCATGGATGGTAGTGATGGTATGGATGGTAGTGATGGTATGGATGGTAGTGATGGTATAGATGGTAGTGATGGTATGGATGGTAGTGATGGTATGGATGGTAGTGATGGTATGGATGGTAGTGATGGAATGGATGGTAGTGATGGTAGGAATGGTAGTGATGGTATGGATGGTAGTGATGGAATGGATGGTAGTGATGGTAGGAATGGTAGTGATGGTATGGATGGTAGTGATGGTATGGATAGTAGTGATGGTAGAAATGGTAGTGATGGTATGGATGGTAGTGATGGTATGGATGTGATGGTATGGATGGTAGTGATGGTATGGATGGTAGTGATGGTATGGATGGTAGTGATGGCATAGATGGTAGTGATGGTATGGATGGTAGTGATGGTATGGATGGTAGTGATGGTAGGAATGGTAGTTATGGTATGGATGGTAGTGATGGCATGGATGGTAGTGATGGTAGTGATGGTGTGGATGGTAGTGATGGTAGTGATGGTATGGATGGTAGTGATGGTAGGAATGGTATGGATGATAGGAATGGTAGTGATGGTATGGATGGTAGTGATGGTATGGATGGTAGTGAAGGTAGGAATGGTATGGATGGTAGTGATGGTATGGATGGTAGTGATGGTATGGATGGTAGTGATGGTAGGGATGGTAGTGATGGTAGGAATGGTAGTGATGGTATGGATGGTAGTGATGGTATGGATGGTAGTGATGGTATGGATGGTAGGATGGCATAGATGGTAATGATGGTATGGATGGTAGTGATGGTATGGATGGTAGTGATGGTAGGAATGGTAGCGATGCTATGGATGGTAGTGATGGTATGGATGGTAGTGATGGTATGGATGGTAGTGATGGTAGGAATGGTAGGAATGGTAGTGATGGTAGTGATGGTATGGATGGTAGTGATGGTATGGATGGTAGTGATGGTATGGATGGTAGTGATGGTAGGAATGGTAGTGATGGTATGGATGGTAGTGGATGGTATGGATGGTAGTGATGGTATGGATGTGATGGTATGGATGGTAGTGATGGTATGGATGGTAGTGATGGTAGGAATGGTAGTTATGGTATGGATGGTAGTGATGGTATGGATGGTAGTGATGGTATGGATGGTAGTGATGGTATGGATGGTAGTGATGGTATGGATGGTAGGATGGCATAGATAGTAGTGATGGTATGGATGGTAGTGATGGTATGGATGGTAGTGATGGTAGGAATGGTAGTTATGGTATGGATGGTAGTGATGGTATGGATGGTAGTGATGGTATGGATGGTAGGAATGGTAATGATGGTATGGATGGTAGTGATGGCATGGATGGTAGTGATGGTATGGATGGTAGTGATGGTAGGAATGGTAGCGATGGTATGGATGGTAGTGATGGTATGGATGGTAGTGATGGTATGGATGGTAGTGATGGCAGGAATGGTAGTTATGGTATGGATGGTAGTGATGGTATGGATGGTAGTGATGGTATGGATGGTAATGATGGTATGGATGGTAGTGATGGTATGGATGGTATGGATGGTAGTGATGGCATGGATGGTAGTGATGGTATGGATGGTAGTGATGGTAGGAATGGTAGTTATGGTATGGATGGTAGTGATGGTATATGGATGGTAGTGATGGTATGGATGGTAGTGATGGTATGGATGGTATGGATGGTAGTGATGGTAAGGATGGTAGTGATGGTATGGATGGTATCACAGGTACATCTTTTAATCATAAGAAACATGTGTACCAAGTTTCATAATCATTCAATGACAGCTGACAACTGCAGCAAACTGTGGTGTACAGATGTACATGTGCACTTTGGCTAAACGCAAAACTCAATCAGTTGCCATAATTTGGAGAAAAATTAATATTTCATCTCAAAAATAGCACAAATAAATCCTCCAATCATAAGAAACATTTGTACCAAGTTTCGTAATCATCCAATGAGAGCTGACAACTGCAGCAAACTTATCATGTACATGCATATGTATACATGTAGAGGCCTACATGTACAATTTACCTAAACAGAAAACTCTTCATTTGCCATAATTTGGAGAAAAATTTATATTTCTTGTCAAAAATAGCACAGGTACATCCTCTAATCACAAGAAACATGTGTGCCAAGTTTCATAATGATCCAATGACAGCTGACAACTGGAGCAAAGTTACCATGTAGATGTATATGTATACATGTAGAGGCCTGTATGTACAATTTACCTAAACAGAAAACTCTTCATTTGCCATAATTTTGAGAAAATTAATATTTCTTCTCAAAAATAGCACAGGTACATCCTCTTATCATAAGAAACATGTGTACCAAGTTTCATAATCATCCAATGACAGCTGACAACTGGAGCAAACTTACCATGGACATGTATATGTACAATTTACCTAAACAGAAAACTCTTCATTTACCATAATTTGGAGAAAAATTAATATTTCTTGTCAAAAATAGCACAGGTACATCCTTTAATCATAAGAGACATGTGTACCAAGTTTCATAATCATCCAATGACAGCTGACAACTGGAGCAAAGTTACCATGTAGATGTATATGTATACATGTAGAGGCCTACATGTACAATTTACCTAAACAGAAAACTCTTCATTTGCCATAATTTTGAGAAAAATTAATATTTCTTCTCAAAAATAGCACAGGTACACCCTCTTATCATAAGAAACATGTATACCAAGTTTCATAATCATCCAATGACAGCTGACAACTGCAAGAAACTTTCCAAGTACAGATGTACATGTGCACTTCAGCTAAACGCAAAACTCATTCATAGGGATTTTAACATTAGAGTACCCCAGGGGTAGTACCCCCAGGTGGCATACCCACCCCCCATATTTTTTTATATTTTTTTTATATTTTTTCTAATTATTCTAGATTTTTTTTTAACTTGCTAAACCAAAAACCCATTCATTTCCAGGCAGGGGACACCGACACCGACACCGACACCGACACCGACGACGACATCCTCTTTCCCCCTCTCACAATATCTCCCCTTTACTTCGTAAGGCGAGATAAAAACGGACTTGATTGGTAAACAGTGAGCAGTGCTGGAGGTGTCGGTTTCTGCCTTAAGATATTCCAGTCTGATGAATATGCCTGTGATACATGATGACGTCATATCCGGCATCCTCTACGCAGCCGTCGTTCATGATATCGCTTCCGATTCGATAACCGCAAACTCCCAACAGTACAAAATCAAAAATTATTTGGGAGGCATTAGGGGTCAATGACGAGTCATATTTCTAATTGTTTGAGCATGTTTGATCATCGCGTGTTAATAGAGGGGCACTATGTTATCAGGTCTACTTTATTAACTTATGTATCCTACCAGGTTAATATCTGTAACTTTATTGCCAGACCTTGCTTCATGGAAGACTAATCTTTAATATGGACGCCTTACAGATGGATGGTTGGACGTCTTAAAGACGACCCTTAAAGACATGACGTTGCCGAAGGGTCGAGTTAACCCCTTGTCCCGTAAGAATGAATGACCGTTTCCCTCAGGGCCGTATGTTTAACGTTCATTCCACATTTGTCCGTACAATGGTCTCGATCATTGGGTTCCCTTCAAATCTGCATCAATCACATACATCAAGCTCTGTAGCTGTCTCTAAACTTGCGTCATACAAGATCCGCTCTCGCATTATCAAAAGGGTTTCGATTAGTAATTACCTCATTTCCAGATGTCTTGTAGAGCAGATGGACACCAACACACCATCATTACAGTTCGGATTTTGGGAGACGGGGAGTTATGTAGTTTGATTTTGAAAAATAATGCTATTTTCACGGTAAACCCTCTAATAATTCAATCACTGGAATCATGCTCCAGAATAAATTAAATAAAAAGGATAACTCAATGAAGTAATTAATTTTGCCGAAATATTGCAGAAATAGTTATTGATGTACGGCTTTTGCATTATTACACCAACTTATTGCAAGCGCATTCTGTTCAAATAAAATTTAGTTCGGTGGATTTTTGTACTTCAGGTATATATTAGAATATATTATCCCTCTTTCAAGATACAGTCCCTGTGTGGTTTGTAGCTATCGTGGTTTCTGGTGTAAAGGCCGTTACTGCAACATGAGGACTTTAGTCATAGTCCACTCTGTCATTACTGGGATCAGCTTTCTCCCGCGAACTTAACCCAGTAATCTATCACGCTCGCTATTTGTATAATGATGTAATGATTGGTCAACAAATGAGGTCAGCTCGCCTAAAGTCACGCTGCCATTCGCTCGGTGGACGCATGGGTGATTCGGTTATGTAATTCTGTCTGGAATTAGCCTCTGCCACTTCGCTGGCTACACTTGACTATGTGATATATTCTTACACACTGTCCATTACATACGCCTCTTGGCGGTCGGTCATTACATATATGTAGGTTTCCATTGACCAACCGTTAGAACATCACATTGTCCAGTATTCATTCATTGCATTCGTGCGGGGATCTTATCGAGTACTAAAAAATCAAATATTCCTCCAATCCTGGACTTAAGCAAAATTCAAGTTAATCCTTAATCCGATAGCACCGGCAGGTGCATTGAGACGTGACTCACAGTGGTTCTTTCTTCCACTCTCTTTCCTATCTGTTCAGCCGATGAAATATTTTTAATAAATGATAACTGAATTATTCTCGACCTGAATTTGTCAAAATTATCATAAATGTAAGCATAATGGGGTTTTTTTGCAATAGTAAGATAAATGTATCCATGCATATTTAACATATTTACACCAGTTATCAATAGATAAAAAACGCTCTATGCTAAAGAGATAGGGAAGAGAGTGGATGACCGAACCGCTGTGAGTTCCGTCTCGAATTATCCTGTCGGTGCTATCGGTGCAAATTTGTTGTTAAAGATTTAACTTGAATTTTGTGAAAGTCCGGGATTTGTATATCAATATCATTTGAAGATCATTCATGTTTCTCGAGTTCACAGTATTAGGCGAAGAATCTATCCACGAACCTGTGCAATGTATATTATTAATGGAATTTGAATAATTAACTACAACAAAATTAAAGTTTGTGATTTAATAGCCAGCTCAGATGTTTGCATAAATGCCTAATTAGGCTTCTGAGGCGTTTATGCTATCTCAGACCATTTCAATAAGTTCACAATATTACTGTATTACTCATCATCAGCATCTTTTATAGGTGATAAACCCGTATTTTCTCCAATTTGTCAATCACACAGCGCTGTTTTTGGAATGATTTACACTTGTACATAATTTCATCAACTCACAGCCCAATCGAAATATAAAAATAAAGATAACTGGAGAATCGGTCTGTATAAAAGTGGTAATTTTGGATTAAGGAAGTTGATGTATAGTTGATATATGTTTGTTAAATCCGTGGGCTTCCGTATACCCATTATCGGTATGCATATACGACACAAGAACATGTACATCGTTCATCTGAAAAATGGATATTATCAGATATTTGGCTGCATACAAGGATTCCCGCTGATACCTAATTTATTCGCCTCTCTCAAAATTTGTTCCTTGTAAGATTTTTATTAACTCGATCTTCTCTGAGGTTTGACAATATGATGAAGATCTTAATTTATTAAGAGTTCGAAACTTTGTAAATAATAATGTGGCGTTAAATTGAAGCGGAATAAACGGAAGTGTCAAATAACACAAATCGAAATATGTTAACGTTGATGGGATCATAGACTTTCTCAGTTGTTGTCCACACCTGGATGTGCCGAGACGACGCTGCTAAGGTTTTGAATTAGGAGCCTGGGGACATATTAGCTCGGTGTATATATGTATGTATAATTACTCATCGGAATTGATCTGGCCGAGTTTAAAGGGGTTTGATTATGATAGTTTGATACAAACAGATATAACAATGCATAAATATGGGCTACAAAGCCGCGGCGAGACTGGAGCGAGAAGCTTCAAAAAGATGAATTAAATGGAATTTTGAATTTGCTCATGGCCCTGTACAATTACCTACACCTGCTACAAAAGAACATGTCGCCGATTAAAGGCCTCATAAAAAGACTCGCTATTCACAGCGATGTTTTTATTCCACTCTTAATACCCCGGACGGTTTTCATCAAAAACAATTTTGCCGCACAAAACTGCAGCCGAAGCGCCATGCCTGGATAATTATGAATAGGTCTATAAATGTGCATATAACAAAGATTTCTTGGTAATTATTTGTTGAGTGCATTAAGCTTGTTGCAATATCGCGTGTCAACTCCCGAAAGAAAACACGGACCGGCACACGCCTTGTGCTAAAATATATATACGTACACAAAAGGGGAGCTAGCCTCTCAAACAACCGACCCTCCTCGCCTTATTTATACGTACTTGATATTGAGGTTTTGTTATCAAAATCTATAACTATATACCTTATCAAACAGAGTATTATTGTGTTTTCTATAGTGATGATCACGCGTGGTTTGCATGATGCGAACGTCCAATAATAAATGTTTGTATGGACATAAATGCCTCGCAGAATGTTCATTATTTATGTAACAATTATGATAACATAAAACCAAAAACACGCACATGTTATATATTGACTGTTGGTATTGTTTTCTTTCTTTTAAAACTAAACGAATTTATTGATTGCGTGCATATAAGTGACATTTTAATTATTTCTTTTTTCCTGTTTTCTTTCACGTTAAATTGGAACTGTTCATTCGTATGCAAAAAAAAAAATGATTGCGTGTGTTCAATTATTTTTTCAATGTTGTTCCACGGTACTGTTTTGATTTCTGGGCAATTCGGTATGAACTTTAATCCTTTAGTTTCGCGATGGAATCAAAATCTCAGCTAATTGTGGTGGATTAACTCAAACCACGACTCTTCATGTCTTTCAGCGATAATTCTCCCGCCGATATTAAGGCACCGTAAGGCAGGTGTATTATTGAATCAATCGGTATTCATTCAGAGACCCCAAATTTTTATCTTGGTCGATTTTATCGTCCGGCGGTTCCCTTGTCTTCGCCATCGACCGTCCGATGACCCTTGCGATTATTTCTGACGCGCTCTATCCCTTTTATTTCGTCATCTTATTGTAAATCACAGAAAAGATTTGGAGGAATGAAATCTGAATGGACTCTGTTGTTATGATTGTATTCAAGCGAGAGGTCCAGACGCTGGGAATAGAATGGAGAATAAGGGCGAATGGAAACTCCATCGTTCTCTCCCTATACTACACCTGGACTTCCTGGCAGTTGCGCCGCGAAGGTCCTATGCAACCGGTGGAGGAGTTAGACAATTACGGAACGTCCAAGAAAGACGGACAATGGAAAAGGAAAACAATTATCTGACAAAGTTTGAATGGAACAATGCCAGTCTTTGGATAATTCGTCGAGTGCTTGGCTACCGGGAACAGTGGAGTCTCCATTGTGTCCCAAGCTCAACTCGTTATAATCGGATGATCGCTCCAAACCTGGCCTTCTTTCTGTTGCGCTGTTGCTGAATGATGATTCTACTGTCAAGAGACAAGAATGCCATCGCACACCGACACACACAGGTGTCTGTAAATAAATCAGTTTCAAAGTTAATGGCTCAAATCTTGACTCTGAATGTTTGGTTTGGGATCGATTGGCGAAACAGTTTCTGTTGTGGCTGACCAGTAGTTGTTTGCTTATCCATTGGATACCTCAATCAATTACCGAAACTCTACAAATCAGGGTCGATTATTTCACACTTTGAAACATATGGCGAAGGAAAATAATGAAATGGTGCTAATTATTTATTTGAATAATGGCAATTAGTTCTAATCAATTATCAGAGACGTTGTTTGTCTGATATTGAACTTTTGGTTTGTCGCCAATTTCGATTCGAAAGCATCGGATATCCAGAAATTAATTCAAAAGGTACAATTTAGGAGAAACTTATAATAAAACCATGACCTGTGTTTTCTTTCTTTTTTAGGACCAGATAGTGAAAACATGAGATACTGCCAGAAGCCCAAACTTCCAAATGCGTTCGTCTGAAAGATGAGATGAACTATTCCGTGATGCAATGGTGATAATTATTTATTTCAATAGCAAGAAGGTCTACTATACTACTCACTCATATTTATTGTTACATAATCTTTTTCAATGTTATAAATTTATATGGAAATGTATGTCGTATTTAGTATTGAAGTATCCAAATAAGACAAAATTGCACAAAAAATTATATCATCGCATTATTGTGGATAATTTTCGTCATTTCAATATACACAAAATCATAATGTTTCCTTCGTCTCAACACGATTTAGGAATTTAAATTACTCTCCAAAAGCAAGATGCGACTGGTTATTTAAAATCAGTCGTTCAGATCATGTGAGAACTTATATAATACCTGTTACGCAAAAGTTTCACATTTTCAACAGTTTGAATGTCGTTGCGTAGAAGTCTTTCTCGGGGACGACCTTGGCCCATTTCTATCATCAATTTTACTCAAACCGAACACAGTGATATAAAACATAATCAAAGTCTAACAATTGTACTCTCCTGATGCAATTTGTATTCGACTGACAACAGAAGCAGTCTTGCGTATCATTGGTCTAATTCAAGGCACACACAATCTCGTTCTTTCCTGTCCGAGACCGTGGGAGAGTTCGTCGAAACTGTGAGCTTGGATAAATTAAAACATGAACCTTTTTTGTTTGAGATAGCAGCAAACAATTCAGCGATAGGCTAGGGGCAGTTTTCTCGTTCGATTGTTCGATATTACAACAGCTTATAGCACTGGTTGAAGTAATACTCCCATGAGGGGCGAACATTACATCCAACGATGGTATGTTACTCCATAAGAGTTGCGTCATAACTGACGACTGTCTGAGGGGAATCCCAGCCCAGATCGAGGCACAGGTCAGCTGACGGTCAGGGGGTCGACTTCACTTATCCGGGTCTTATTCACACGGCCGCCATCTTACATAACAACATCCGCAACAGGCCAGTGATCTTTACGAGTGCGGCGAAAAGTCAGATCACATCATGTATTCTAATATGAGGTGTTTAAATCTGGCGAGGAAACATTACGCTCAAATCTCTTTGTCAGGGGCCAGAAATATGGTCAGTTTAACTCCCCATACGTGAAGACGATGTCCCGTCTTTATCGGCATGGCTATCTGGTTCTCACGTAATAGCTGTCGCTCGTCGTTTTAGATGGGTGCGATATTATCTAAGAGCATAGCCTATTATCGAACATTTCAAGAGGGAACGAGAAGTCCTGATACGTCTTCGTAAATGTCATTCAACATAACCATTGATGCATTATATGTCCATCAACAGGTGCCCGGACAAGTATGGCAAGATGGTCTGAGGAGAGCCCGAGGCTTGTTAGTCCTCGAGTACCGCGATCTGGTGGGTCTGTAGTTATGTAATCAAGCAAATATCTACATGCTTGAAGAAATAACATTTTTACTAGTCTTGATATCAGACGCGACAATCAGTAGTCAGACGTTGTCCTCAAATATCCCCACGTCTAACTTTGTGACAGAAAGAGGCGCATTGTGAACACATTCTATCCATGTTTTGGTATGAAGTATAAGCCAAGACACAGAGTTTGACATTGATGAACAAGCCTCCGTCTGTTTGAACAAGTCTGAATCGCAGGACTGTTCTGCTCTGCAACTATATGAACCGGTGAATTTATGAAACCAGATATCATCATTAGGCCAAGTCAATCGTTACCTTGAAGACGAAGGCAGTGAGCGAAGCCCGGAAGACAACAAATTTAAAAAATGTATATATATGGCTAAAGAAGGGTTGTTGATACCTTCACCTCTTGTAAATATGACAGGAATTTCACTTCTATCATTATATTTTTCGTAGTAATTTTCTATTTTTATGGTATGAACAACTGAAGTCAGAAAAATGTATGTCAATAACCGAAAAAACATTATATTATAACACTTTTGGCACCCAAATGAATGTTGATGTAGAGAGAAACTTGAACCATAACACAAGATAATCTCTGTAAGAGCGGAGATGGTGACAGTTTTCAATGTTAGCTGCTAAACATCGTGCCGTTCCTGTAGTCAAATACTGACACTGATAAGTATCCTTTTGTCAAAATGGCTCTTTTTCTGGACTAGCAACGTAATCTCACGTCTTGACTGTCACTGTTCATTGAACTGCTGTCACGCTCCAGTGATCACCGCAGGCTCTCAGCCTTCTAGCTCTGGGTTGTGGTCGCCACAGTCCTTCCTATGCTTGTATTTGGAGAGGGACACGATTGACCGTCCTCGTATATATTTCCAAATATATGTCATCAGAAGTTGGTATTATACTGCACGCATATTTTGCTGTCACACATGATACTTTATAAACCATATTAGCCTAATTTCTGTTAAGGTAGAGCAAGTTGCGGCATCCAACGTCACCCAGGCTTTTGATGGGTGCGTGGTGATCACCGAAGCGTGAAAGGGCTATATGGCGAGATACGGGGAGTCGTGACCTGCCGATTGTGCAACAGTCGGTCGAAGTTAAATAATAACAAGGCTATATTTCCAGGATACATTGTCAGATGTGTTATGCTTATATTCGATAATTACAGGTGAACTGTATTTAACCAGGTGTGTCCATCAGCCAGCGGCAAATACGGAACTTTATGTAATATCAATAATGGTTAGGTCAATATGACGGGAAACAATCAACCTATCATGCTTCACGTTTAATTGTAGGCACTTATGTCATGTTTTGTTATTTAATAAACGACCAATATAATATTCTTCCACGTGTGGTTATCATGGTTATATCATTGTACAATTAATCATCAACAACTGTTGAATCAGGTGCTACGTCTGCCCACAAATATGGGATGCTGGAGGAACATTTTCTACTGTGATATAACTGATTTTATTAGATACTCTAAAGAAGTATTATTTAAAGTCTCTAATGTTGGTAAGACAGTACACGACATTACATTATCATGGCCACGACAACGCGTCTTTACGACAATATAATTTGAATCCTAAGGCCGCTGATAATTAATGGTTTGTTTCCCGTAACCAACCCTCATATTTTGAGGGCAAACAATTAAAATCCAAGAAGGCTTTACATTTTTATGAGTAAAACTCACTCATTTTCTTCATATTTGTATACAATTGGTTTGCAAGTTAATAATTAATAATTATCGCACTCAGCATGTGTATTTTTACAAGCAAGGTTACGAGAAACAAACAATTAATTAACAGTGGCCTAATATTCCTTTGAGATTATCAGTACAATACAGGCTGATACCGTACGACCAAAGTCAGTGGCGCTCAAATTCAGCTTGGCGTTAAGAAAGTAAACAAATTGTGTAACGCGCATTAAAAATATAAACAATTATTGTAACATTCTTGAACTCTAGTTTGCACTTCGATTTTTGATGGGCGGTGTTTCGTACCAATCCGACATATCGTGCTGAAGGACATTATGCGATATTCTGTAACTCATGTGAACTTCACAGTCAGCTTGTTGAATTATTCACGCGACGCTCAGATCAATCTTATAACCATACTATTTAAAACTCGTGTGATTTGTCATGTATTCTTCGACGTATTGTTTTGACATTGAGTGGCGGCGGGATATATACATGCTACTTCCCTGAAGGTGCCCCAATTCTAGACCGAGTGACGACATTAGCCACCCGATTGGACAAACGATTTATTCCGAAACTCCTTTAGCTCACACGAGATAAACGTAACCTCGGTTTAGGATTGTATATTTGTGATTATACCATCTTAGTTTACTGAGGATGTGAACTGTTATGAGTTATTGTGCTTTGAGTGTCAAGTGTACGAAAGAGGATAATCTTTTATGAACGACTGCGTGCAGGCTGTTTGAAATGACGCCTATAATCCACGTCAGTTAGAGGGCGTTTGGCTGTGGACTGAGAAATTAGGGCAAGGTTGTCTTGTATTGCAGACAACGGTAGATAACGTATATCAGTAAATCCAAGTCTCGGGACAGAAAGAATAGCGAGGGACCGTGTAAATGTACGATGTTGTGTAATCGTAACAACATTCCGCCTATTGTGGCAAATATATATAATGGGTATTAAGTCAGTAATTGGGGACCCACCAAGCGTCACCCTATTCATGTAGGTAGTATATGTCGGGATTCATTCTCCTTAATCACCCTTCTACAGCCCGCCTTCTTCAAGCAATAGTATCGTTCAAATGCAGCAGATAATGCAATAATTGTCAATATGGATCACTTGTCCGGTGCCAGGCGGTGGATAGAAGTTATAACCCATCATTCCTTTGGGAAGTAATTCCAAGAAACACCTGAAAGATGATAGAAGTCGGAATTTTATAACATGTACATTCTAGCTGGGACGAATATTAAAGGGATATGAAACGTACCCCGACATCAAAGGCGCCGCCGCGAGCTCACGCTGAACGTATGTCTCGCCTGCTAGGTCTCGCGCTCTACGCGCGTGAGCCTTTGCATAGCCTAGTTTTCATCACGAATTCATTCCAGGTTTTACCAGATTTACAGACGTTCTTCTGCAGTAATTGGCATCAGATTATTTGATCGAGATGGGTACTATTTTGAGAGAAGAAACTTTTGAGGGATTTTCATCGAAAAGATGCATATTTTCATGACAACTTTCGACCGCTCTGCGCTGCCGATAACTGAGCGGCTGGAGCGGCAAGGAAAAACTCATTTTCCCCCTTCTTTGTGATCAAACTTCTCATTTATCTCAATTTTTGAAGTATATCTGTGCTAGTTTTTACAAAATATGCAAGCATGTCATTGACAGTACGCAAAATGTTTTAATTTTCCATTTTCGTTTTTGTAAATAATTGCTCGTGAAAATCGTAAAAATGCCAAATATGTAGAATTCTTAACAAATCTCAAAATTCTTGTACGTTTTTGGGATTGAACTACTCTTTTGGGTCATATGTTTTTTTAGATTTTTTTTCTCTGTGCACTAGTTTTGTTTCTTGTCGTTTGCATGATGTATTCCTTTTGCTACTCGTTAAGCTGTAAAGGATTTATTTTGGTCACCAATCTTGGCCTAAATTGAGTTGACTGCCGTTCACGTTAATGGAGCCTTGTTGACAAGCACGTGTATTCGCCCAGCATTGACCAGCGAAACAGGGCGAGACTCGCAGCGAAGCACACGTGACGGTCTTTTGCGCACAAAAGCCAATCAGTGACGAGGCGTACTAATTAACCAATCACTAATCACTCATTAACATATCAATTAGCGAGACAAACCCTAGTTCAAAGAGAGAGCCGCGTTTCATATCCCTCTATACTCGTCCCAGATTCTAGGAAGGTGACAGCAATGCTCTAATGGTCAGAAGCGACGTTAAATCATATTCACTCACTTACGGTTAGAAACCACTAAATACTCGACTTACTTAATATGTAGTAAATTGGCGGAGCACATATTGAAATCCATGGTAGCCTGGCCTTTTTACTCAAACTTATATTTTTAAATCAGCATACATTCTCCAACATTTTTTCGAGATAAGACCGCCAGAGATAGGGATATCCCACCCGACACCATTACAGCAAATTTCGAAGGTGGTCAACCACACTGGTCCAGATTTTTTCCGATTAAATTTTAAAATGGTGGTTTTCATATATTTGAGAGCCAAATATTATAGAAACATTTTAAAATAAGTCACAGACCATTTCTGTTCCAGTCAGTTAAAAAGGACAATCATTGTTCGCCAGAAGTCAGGTCCTGATAACAATCTTACTTCCAGAAAATTCAGTGGTGGTTTGTGACATTATGTATCATCGATATACTGTACCTTACTATATATCTTTCAGATAAATGGCCAAGAATATATAGTTGATGCGTGAGCCTAGATGCTTGCTCTTATCTTGATATTAAAAACAGTCTGGGAATAAATCTCACATGTATTCTTTAGAAGTTGTGAAATAGTTGTTTTCAAAAGTGAACGAGCTCTCTCAGTCATGCTTTAATATGTGTTTGTTCACGGAATTCTTCTAGTTTGCTGCTTTGATACAACTATCCGAAGATTCTCTTGTTGACTGAGGTTTCCACGACAAGACATTCTCATAAATAAGTTTCGGCAGGAAGTCACTAACTATAACTTCAGGTTTTGGTCGCTCACGGTGTCTCCGCCCAGAAGTAATGAAAGACTAGCGGCAAGTTTAGCGGTTTGTGACGATGTGTAAATGTACAATGTTGCGTAATCTTAACAACGACCCGCCTATTTATCGCAAATATATGTGATATAAACGGAGCGACAAAGAGGCCGCCCAGCGTCACCCTATTCATGTAGATATTGTATGTTGGATGTATTCGTTAATTACCCCCTGAAGCATGTCTGCTTCGCTTAATAGCATCGTACCTACGCATAATACGGTCCTCACCAGAGCTGAAGTATAAGACCACCAGTTATACGCACATTTATTGGGAACATTTAAAAAATAACATTTACTGACTAATATGTTTTATTAAATGAAATAGTCGTTTTCAAAAATCGGCTATTTTCCTCAGTCATGACTTGGATGCGACAAATACTTTCTGTTTGCTCCGTTATGTAATACTACAAAGATCCGTTCACATGCACACTTTTACTCACGTATGCAAATTTGCACCCTATGTAAAAAAAATACACATGTGTATTTCTTGTCATGTGAACGGAAATACACATGTATGTATATTTGCACTTTGAGTTTATTTGCATCTGGTCAAGAGCAGGTGCAAAAGTATATTTGCACATGTGTAAATATACACATGTGTATTTTTACACAGGTGAGTAAATTGTGTGCATGTGAACGGGGCTTAAGCCGATGAAGTAATTGATCCTATTTTGCTCATTACTTCCTATGACCTAGGAAAAGGGGGGGTAAAATAATAGCAAAGCACCATGTTAATGTACAGTGTTGAGTAATTCTTACAACACCCCTCCCCGTGCACCTCCCCTTCCCCTATTAATGCGAGCAGACACAATGGGTACGGTATATCTGTATGTATCGACAAACAGACCACCCAGCATCACGTTGAATAAGTAAGGTTTATTAGAGTAAATACTCCGCCTATTTCACGTAATAGTGTCGTTCTTATGTAACAGATTGTAGTATCAATGGCCTATAACAGAACCTATGTGAACTAAACCACCACGATTATTTTAACCATTTATAGATGTCATAGACGGACTTGCTAATTTTGTGCTTACGTATATCTCTATAAGGCCTATGTTGTAACATGGAGCAGGCCTGTATGTATGTTTGTTTCATCCACCCAAACACAAACATTCTCAAAACATTCATAATATTTAGACGAGTTAACTATATACCTATGCATTTTATTTCTACCGAGTAGTTCATCTAACATGTCCTCCCATCTCTGGTAATCAAAATTCTACAATGACTTTGATGCCAAAATAATGTTTTTGTTTTATATCTGTGCATGTGATGCAATGGGCCAGAACTATATGTCATTGCAATAGTGCTTCGGGATCTAGTTTTGTCTACGACAAGGACCGAGAAAGCGACGTTAAATCCTATTCACTCACTCACTAACCCCATTCAGTTAAAATTTAAGTGTGACTATTCATGCAAACATCTTGGGGTGTCGAGGAACGCATCTTAGTTAGCCAAGGTACATGCGTCATAAATTCTCGTGCATATGGTGTGAATCTAAGTTTTGCACTGTCACAACTGGTAAAAATTTGAAATACAAATTCAAGCATCACGATTGATTTCTTTTCAGCTGGATTTAGATGCATCCAATTCGACAAAGCTTTGTACGGGAGTTCACGATAGCGAAGATAGGAGAACTTAAGCCCGATCAATGACCAACAAACGTGATCGCGGCCACAGTGGCTAACACCGTATAAATGGAGTGCAAAAGTCTACACTACGATTGTATTCGGCTATGCTGAAGACCAGATTATATACTGTAAATTCTGTATGTGAATAAACTTTGGAGGACATAAACTACTGGAAATCGTCTGGACATTTAACAGGTTTTACATTCCAGACACTCCGACATACAACATTACGACACAAGCGTGCGATATTCGAAGTTTTGACACAGGGACAGATTTTAGACGAGGTATTTACTTAGAAACCGTAATGAGGTTGAAACTTTAAATCCTCAACAAACTGAAATGTACACTAAAAATAGTGTTCTGTTTTAAGTCTTGTGACTGGAACCGTTGCTATTTTATCGAACCTTTTATCCAGAAATCAGTAACATAGACTTTCCAGAAAGCATCAGTGAATATTTCTGAAGCCCTTGTCAATCCAAATCGAACTCGATTAACTCTTTTCTCTAGACCTTTGAACGGGTAAACTATCGCATCATCAGTTCATCAAATGTCCGTTCCTTCGAAATGATAAAAGGGAAATATAATTGACCAAGAAGAAAACCTCTATAGTGTAGAGCTAATTAACAGTTGTTGACCCGAGCTCACTTGTTTGTTTCAAAACTTCAAAACTCATGCTGGTAAACTATTATTCAATTAGATTTGGGTCAAATGAATATGTCAACACAATTCTGTTTATTATTAAAATGTAATCGCAATATTGTGTCTAGGGCCGCCTGGACACGTCATTCAAGCTATTCACATGAACAGTTACAAGGAACAGCAAAACGTCCGAAAACCAGTCATACATGTATATACATGATATATGATATATGATCTGATATACACGTAATATGATATATAATATAGGATTGGGATGTCCTTGGATACACGTACAATGCCGTCAAAATAACCGTCATGTGACTTTCTGTCTGATAGTTTGTTACCATCGCTATATATTTTCGTTTACATTCTCCCTTTCTGTTTTGCCTGGTGATCAGTTAGAGCCATCACTTTATTCCACCATCACCTTTAAATGGTGATGGAAATCATACTTTTAGGGTGATAAGCGATGACTGCAAATGTTAGGCCATCACCATTTAGGGTGATGAGACGAGGCCTGGCCATCATCCTTTTCGATCACTTGTAAAGGGAGATAACCAGGCATCATCACCATGAAAAGGTGATACTCCGAACGCTGACAAACCTGGGAAGGGTATGACTATTACCGTAAAAGGGTGATCAGCAATGAGTGCAAATTCCCTTTTCATCGCCTTAAACGTGTGATGACCTTCAGATATTTGGATTATAAATGCGGAAATTATTTATTGAACAACGGTTGGGTACTGAATGTCAGATCTGATGCTTTACTTGGTGATGTTAGAGTTGGGATACAACTGTGACTGTGACTGTTGGAATTGGTCTATATGTATCTCACCCATCCATCATGACACCAAAATGATATAGTATCTGCTTCTTGCAGAGCGTCAACTGCATATCCATGACCATTTTCTTCATTGTCCATGTGTATCTTTGTACTGTGCCTATCCCGTCCATGGGCCTATGGCGATTTTGTTAATTAACTACCATGTCCGAGACCATTGTGTATAATGACCATCATGTCAATGAGCGTTTTATACTGTGACCATCAATGCGATTTTGTTCATTGAATACCATATCCATGACGATTTTGCACAGTGGTCATCATGTTCATAAACATTTTGTTTACTGACCATCATTAAACGCATCAGTAAAAGATAGGTGGAAAACGATGCCGACGTACTGACAAGAACTCAAATGACACCATGGACATCATGTCCATAGCTATTTTGTGCAATGGCCTTCATGCCCATGACGATTTTGTTCATTGACTACCATGTCCATGACCATTCCGTACAATGGTCATCATGTTCATGGCAATTTCGTTCAAATGTAAACGTCAGATCGGACATTTAGTATACAGCCGTCTTCCATTTAAGTCAATATTATATCACCAAATCCCAAGCAGACATATAATAAACATTCATAGATAAACACAGTCTAGTTTCTTGCAAGAAGGAAACGGTCAACAGTTGTCATTGGTGCCGACAAGACCTTAGATCAAATCCGTATCACTGTTTTTTTTTTCAAGTGAATACCCAAGTCGTTATTCTATCACAGTCACGCTGTGTTTGTTATTTGTATTTAAGTGGGGTTACGCGGAATTAGAAACAAGCTAAGAAATGGAGTCCCAAATAGCTTGAACATCATCGTCGCCTTTTGCTATCAATGTTTATCACCAAATTTGATTAAATTTTTGTGAAGACTTGGTCAAAGCAGTGCGTTCAAAAAATGTTTTGTGACGTTGACTGAAATTCTCACATTTTATACATGATCAAGAAATTGGTACTAAGTGAGATATGTATACACCATATGCAGTTATACTTGCGGCATAGTACTGCCCAAGAAGGGGTATACGTACATGTTACCAGGCTATGTGCTTGTTGCGAGAGAATTTATCAGGCAAGCCAACTGAAAGATCGCATAAAAGCGAACGAGTGCCGAGAACGAGCTTCTGTATGATCTATTGGCTGCCATGACCATTGGCCATCGTATCCATGACTATCTTGTTAATTAACCATGGTGTCCATGGCCATTTTGTTCATTTACCATCATATGTCCATGACCATTTTGTTAACTGACCCTGGTCCTCGGCCATATGTTGGCCATTTTACAATGGTCAACATATCCATCACAATTCTGTTAGTTTACCATGGTGCCCAATACCATCATGTCCATGACCCGTTAGTTCATTGAACATGGCATATCCATTACCATTTTGTCCGTTGAATACCATGTTCGTTACCATTTAGTCCAATGACCATCATGCCCATGGCCATTTTGTTCACTGACTACCATATCCATGACCATATCCAACGGCCATCTTATCCATGGTCATTTGTTCTTTGACCATCGTGTCCTTGACCATTTAATTCATTGACCATCGTATTCATGGCCATTTTGTTCATCGACCATCGTGCTCATTGCTATTTTGTGCAATAGCATGCGTTGGTTCCGGCATTCAATATTAAGCCGTCGTCCATAAAAGAATTTCCGTGTCAATAATCGAAAGATCTATTTCGTAAGAACGTTAAGACTAATTCCAAAAGTGTATGAAATAAAAAGAATAGAAACATATAAGATGGTTTATTACAAGAGAGAAGCGGTCAACAGTTTTCAATGATGTCATCAAGACATGATGATGTTCTACATATAAAATCCTTATCACTGACCATTATTTTTTGCTCTTTGATTGTGACTGTTCATTTAAACACCATGGAGAAGTAAAATATATGGCATCTAAACGGCACCTAGCCCCGGGTTAAACGGAATTAGACACAGGTTAACGAAACATAGCGCCACCGATCTTCTACGCTACGATCGTATTTTATCATTAGTGTACGATATTTATCACAGCATTTGAGAAACTTTGAATGAAGGAGTTTGACTGTACACCCCTGTTTGTCAAGTTTCTGCGGTAATAATATGTGGCTTTGATTAAAATTGTCTAGCAAATGCTACCAGGCGAAATATGTTTGCGCTGTCATCAGGTCCACCTGGAATATTGCTATCCAGAAATGGGTATAGTTAAATATCTCAAAATTATAATCCTCTCTCTTGTCGTAGAGTGACGCGAGAGAAAGCCCTGCTCGTTATTGTAAAGATATAGGTCCACATATGATGTTTCGTCAGCGGTGTCCTTCAAATCCAGTGAATATCCTTCATATGTTGGGATTATCCATTGCTAGGAGGTCGTCTATATAGCATTTTGGTGAATGAGCAAGAACGAACTTTGGAATTCAAACCTTTTGACAATTTCTGCATATAGGCGCATTTATACGAGAACAGATATAGGTCTCCCAAAGGTGGTGCACAAGTTGTACTCATTGGGATACCTGTTTTTATAGTCGAATTTCACATAGATATTCTATCAACAAAGAAACATCACAATGATGATGGCCTTCATGTGCAGTAGAAATGA
This sequence comes from Hanleya hanleyi, assembly GCA_036873755.1. Lineage (NCBI taxonomy): Eukaryota > Metazoa > Mollusca > Polyplacophora > Lepidopleurida > Hanleyidae > Hanleya > Hanleya hanleyi. The sequence continues at coordinate 3,238 of JAVTVY010017467.1, read as the reverse complement.
AGAAATATGGCTTCTGACATTAACATATCGGTGCACAATTTTATTGAACATCTATATTATTAATGAACTAAGGTTTTCAGTGAGGTCCCGATTACGAATAGAGGTATAGAGAGTCGAGAAATCTCAAGTAAATACATGTCTATACAGTATGTGTAATTTGCTATCTAGTGCTTCCGTACGACTTTTAAGCATCTATTAAGCATCCACATGCATTCGACATCTGAATTTGTTGAAATGGCAGCACAATAATTTCCCCACAAATGATTAAACTGCTTCCGGGGCTCTCGTTAACAAAGTGGACAGAAATTTAGTTGTACAATTTCTGGAACCTGCTATTAATCTAGCTCATTGTGGTGTTCTATGCAGTTTGGGATTCCATTACAATTTTGGTGTTACGGTATGAGTGGTAGGATTGGAAACACCTCTTTCCATGAGAAAATATATTCCTCAAAGTAATTCCAGTGGATGAGTAAGTCGATGGTTTATACATCGCCAGCATCGCTTTCCACCACACTTTCAATGTTGCGTTTACTTGTTGCTTGTATATAGTAATATTCTGCTGGCGGATGTTTCGTCCTCGAGGCTTGCTCTCTGTACATATCATTGTGATTGTAGTTTTATGACTTGTAAATATGGTGGAGAATCAATCGCTTGCTCGGCGTCGGGCCTCACCGGTATTTTTTCTGAACACGCACTTGCATTTAAGAAATACTCCCTCGTTTAAGATGTTTTTGTTCTATCTGGCCGTCACATACTTCATCATTTCCATCAGGTGACTTTTTAGGGCTATTACATCACCGCTCTGAAATATTATCTAATTCCGCTCAATCTGCTGCTAGGGGCCGCGTGGTTATGTCATTCAATATGTCCACCTGAGCATCTACAATCAAAGCATGGCTGAGATACAAATCATAAGAGGGATCACTTTTGTGTTGTTGTGGGGATGTTGTGATGTTTTTAGAAATATGCAGTCAGTATATTTCTCTGTGGGGTCATATGGCTTCTTGTCAGTACTCCGGCATCGTTTTCCACCAGACTTTTAATGTCGAGTTTTTCAGATGACTGTCTTCGACTCACGGTCACAGGTATTGGCACCGGACGTGTATATTCGTTCCTGTCAAACTCTTTGATGGCTTTATGGCTTTATTTGGTGTATTGTTGAGAAATACACGGCAATTCCGTGAACTTGAACTAATTAGGTACAACATTGCGAATCTCTGGATCATTTAAAATTCTGAGGATGTTTACTATGTTCTTTGCTTTATCTAAATACAGAAGTTTCAAGAATAGTCGATCTTGGGATGTTTCAACGTTCACTGGACGATATAACCGAAAATACCCTTTATCTTCACATATTTTTGTTATGATTGATGATCTTTTGTATTCGGGTATTCGGGTGACACAGCATATATTTATTTCTTCAAATATATTTTTATGACCATCATGTCCATTATCCGTTTTCGCTCATAGGCCATCATGCCCATGGTCATTTTGTTCAATGACTACGATGTCCGTAACCATTTAGTCCATGACCATTTTGTTCATTGACCATCGTGTTCGTGACCATGTACAATAGTCCATGGCCATTTTGGTTATTGTCGATCATGTCCATGGCCATTTAGTTCCCTGACTACTTTTTCCGTGACTATTTAGTTTATTGGCGATCATGTCCATCACCATTTTGTTCATTGTGTGCCATTTCCATCACCATGTTGTGGAATGATCATCATGCCGAAGACTATTTAGTTTATTGGCGCTCTCGTTAATGACCATTTTATTCATCAACTTCCAAGTACTTAATGATTCATTCCATGGCCATTCTTTTCTTTGACCACCGTGTGAATGGCCATGTTGTAAAATGACCATCGTGTCCATGACCATTTATTTTATTGACATCCATTTTGGTCATTGACTACCATGTTCGAAACCATTTAGTTAATCCATGACCATTTTGTTCATTGACTACTATGTCCGTAACGGTACCATTTTCATGGACTGTCCGTAACCCTTTAGTCCATGCATTTTGTTGTTTATCTACAATGATCATCGTGTCCATGACCATTCTTTTCCTTGACGATCATGTCTATAATACAATTCAATATTCAATATTCAGTCGTCGTCCATTAATGAATTTTCGCGTGCATAATCCAAAGACGTAAAATATATAAGAGCATTTAGCAACAAATTTTAAAAAAACAACAATCATAGTATACACAGACATGGGTTTGCTTCCTGCAAGAGAGAATCGACCAACAGCTGTCAATGATGCCGAAACCATGATTTTCCAAAACATCAAATCCGTCTCGCTGATCAGTATACTTAATCCATACGGTTTTCGTTGTAATTCGTTATCTTAAGTAGGTCAGTTACGCTTTGATTGTGACTGTTAATACAATAGGATCTTGAAGTTTTCACTGATACTAATAATGAACTAAGACGGTCAATAAGGTCCTGACGAGGGATTGTAATATACAGAGTCGAGAAACCCTTTGTGGATACATGTCTGTACGTTATGTGCCTTTTCGCATAAAGTCCTCCCCTAAGACATTTTGAGTTTTTTAATATCATGTCCATTTTGTTCATTGACTACCATGTCCAAGACCATTTTGTTCATTGACCAACGTGCTCATTTCCATTGTGTTCATTGACTGGTCCATAACCATTTTGTTCATTGACCAACGTGTTAATTTCCATTTTGTTTATTGACAATCATGTCCGAGACCATTTATTCCATGGCCATTTTGTTCATTGACTACCATGTCCGTTACCATTTAGTCCATGACTATTTTGTTTATTGACTACCATATCCGAGACCATGTAGTAGTCCATGACCATTTTGTTCATTGATTACCATGTCCGTGACCAGTTATTCCATGACCATTTTTTTCATTGATTACCATATCCGAGACCATTTATATCATGGCCATTTTGTTCATTGACTACCATGTCCGTTAACATTTAGTCCATGCCCATTTTGTTCACTGACTACCATATCAGAGACTATTTAGTCCATTCATTGTTCATTGTTCATTGACTACCATGTCACTGGCCATTTTGTCCATGACCATTTTGTTCATTGGCTACCTTATCCATGACCATTTATTCTATGACCATTTAGTCCGTGACCATTTAATTCAATGCCCATTGTTCATTCACTGCAATGGCCAATATGTCCATGATCATTCTGTTCATTAACCATCGTGCTCATTACCCTATAGGATGACCATCATGTCAATGG
>JAVTVY010017466.1:0-62649 GCA_036873755.1 Hanleya hanleyi | reverse complement strand
AAGACGTAATCAACTGGCGCGAAACCATGCATCACTCCCTGAACCAACTGGGAGGTGAGCGGAGGAACAGTAACCGTTTCGGCCAGCGTAACCCTACTAATTGACAGTGGTTCCCCTTCCCCATGACACTTCAAGGTCGCGGACACCTTTCTGTCTCCAATAACTAAGACATTCTTATTGAAGTCCACGATACAGTAATTGGCAGACAGGAAGTCAAATCCTAAGAGAAGGTCATCAACCAATGGAGCAACCACGACGTCCCAGGTACAATGAAAATCTAGCACTGACATTGGTACCTGCCTAACTAGCATTCCCATACTAGAAGATCCCTGGAACGCCCCAGTTAACCGAACAGGAGATGACGACAATCCTTGTAACCCCAGTTTAGAGTATAATTCATAACTCATCACTGTGGCCTGTGCAGCTGTATCAACCACTGCCGTGACTGGCGTCGAACCAACTTGCACTGGGACGGTCATAGTCCAACCAGGAGAACGAGATAGAGCAATATCCCGGATCGCCACAGCGGGAGTCTCTGAAACATCTCTCTCTGTCACAGAGCCTCTCCATTTCCTCTGGCCACGGCGACTTACACTTGGGGCTGAGAACCGGCCACCGTTCCCAGCCCTTGAGCGTTTAAAGGACCCTGCGAGTATCGGGTTGGACAATTACGGCTTATGCGACCGATCTCATCACAGCTATAGCACCGCAATTGAGATCTCGCGTTTCTCGTTGACTGTGCACACTGAGAACTCTTGTGTCCCACTTTCCCGCACGTGTAGCAGGTAATAGCAGTCGGGGTCCTTGAACTCTGGAGAGACTCCTTCACTTTCCCCTGGATGCACTCCCCAATTAAGGTCTTTATTGTTGTCTTCAACTCCTCACTTAACTGCTTCTCGGTATCAGTTGCCCATATCATAGGCTCTGTATTCTGATCCAGGCCCACAGCCCGAACAGATTTCACAGCCAATGACTTATGATTATGCAAGGACAGAGTCACATACTTCAAAGCCTCTTGAATTGTTTGTGGCTCTTTCTCCATTGCGAAGGCAACTGCCTGTCGCTCCCGGCATCCTCGCAAAAAATGCTCCACACAAACAGTTTGAATAACACTGTCTGGGGCATCGGGATAGGTATTCAATGCCAAATAGTTGCATTTTTCCGCAAAATCCTCGAGTGTATCATCAGGACCCCGTTCCTCAACCTGCAACCGCCGCCTTATTGCTTGCGGAGGTTCGCGAATACCGTATCGCTTTTCCAAATTCTCCATTAATCTGTCCAAGTCTCCCTTGTCTCTTTCGGACTGCACATGGAAATACTCGATGGCTTTCCCATGCATGCACTCCAAAAGTTTTCGGAGAGCTTTCTTCTTATTCCATGCCCTAATCTTAGATTCCAATTCGAATTTAATTCGAAACGGAATCCAAGTATCCTTTGCGCCAGAAAACACCAAGGTCTTCGGTAGATGTTGGCTACGGCTACGCCTACGATATCCCCTAGTCGACCTACTAGTCCTCGGAGATCTCGATGCACGGGAGTAACCGGAGCCACTATTACATCCACTATCATCAGTATCAGCTTCTGCTCCTGATGGTAAATCATCCGTTGTCGCCAGCACAGGGGCTTGGACCACATTATTATTGATTACCGCAGGGGGCTGCGGTTGAGAATCATACCTCACCCCCCTATGGCTAAGTGGTGGAGGTAAGGCATACCGACTGGCCGCCTCAGCATCACATCTAGCAGGAGTCGAAGTCCTTGCATTCCGATGCACACCTATTGATCGAACGGCCTGTGTACCGACTTCTTGACTACCAACCTCCGTCCCTCGAGCTGGACCCGTATGAACGGAAGTTGGCAACCCAGAATTACGAACTGGTCCCCGAATACCTGGGGGATTGCCATGACCATACACACTAGTCGATGGCATTACGCTCATAAGTCCATTCATAAATCTAGTCTGGGAGTTGTCCAGCACAGCCGTAGGGACAGTGGTATCCTCCAATATTCCCTCATCGGCATGTTGCTGAGCTGGCTCCTGCCTTTGCTCTTGCTGAACAACCTCGCCGACCGGAAAGGTATTATTTAGTGGATTTAATTCCACTCCTGCACGTGGAGCATTCACAGGTGCAGGTGGCACATTCACCTGAACATGATCACTCGACTGAACCGAAACTGCGTTCAACCGAGCATGGAATGTATTTACTGGTGCAGGCGATGGCGTTGCTGGAACCGGAACTGTATTCGACCGATTTGGAACCTCTTCCCTACCCCTTTCAGTTAACTGTTGAGGTGTGTCAGCATTATCTGCTAGGTCCGCCTGAAAAGCATCCCTTGTCTGTTCAGAGGTTACCTGTAATGAACTCTCTGATGCTCCCCCACGTTGGTTACTTAATAATGCAACGACAATTCTTATATCGGAACCCATTTGTTCTACTTTACCATCCACTTGACCTACTTGAGTATTTACTTGGTCAACTTTGACATCCACTTGACCTACTCGAGTATCTACTTGCTGACCTAGTTCACCTACTTTGTTATTCACTTGGTCAAATTTATCATTCACTTGACCTACTCGAGTATCTACTTGGTCAACTTTATCATTCACTTGACCTACTTGCGTATTTACTTGTTGACCTAATTGTTCAACCTTAATATCCACTTGAGTCAACTGAAGGCATTGGGTATCAACCTTTTCCTCTATTTCACCTACTCGATCAGTCAATTCCTGATGCTGATCAACTACTGTTTCTACTTCATTTCGAAGGCGCTGAATGACTTCTTCCCATTGATCATTCCTACTAGAAAAATCACTAATGAATTTCTGTATCTCGTGGTCCCTGGTGGCTAATTGACTCTCCAAGAACACACGACTTTCCATAAATTTCTTTTGCAATCCACGTAGATGACTTTCTTGAAGTTTTAATTGATACTCCATGAGTGTACTACCCCGCATCTCTACCCCAGTTATGGTTTCATGCAACAACAACTCAAAGGCATATTCCTTTGTAAACTTTGTTGCTTGCAAAAATTCCTCAAATGGAATCAATTCATCTGGTCTTTGGAGAGCTACTAATGCATTAGCCCTAGCTGCACCAATACCTTCCAATCGAATCAATTCTTCACTTGTAGCTATTGCTACATTCAATGGCCCTATCTCACTATCTGCCATGTCAATAATCGAAGTGAGCAGACAAGCCAACGGAAATTATAACCAATATTCTCCAATATATCACCCAAAGCCGTCAAGGTCCTATCCAACCACCAATATATTAACCATTAACCAACCAGGCAACTGCAAAAATCAAATCATTAATTCACTATCCACCACTAGTATCGCCACAGTGTATCAGCCCGACTCAATCCGCTTTAAGTCGGCAAATACCGATGATAGGGATGGGGGAAAAAGAAGAAAAAAAAAATAAATAAATAAATAAATAAATAAATAAATAAACAAATAGACAATGTCCACCTGCACTCACCAACCCGTATAACCAGCGTGTATCAGTTAACTTTCCTCTCCAAGCGATTTAGAAAATACCGATCGGAGATGGGGAGTGAAAAATAAAAATGGAAAACAATGTTGCGTAACTGGTATTTACCAACCAGTACGCCACAATCAGTTACCCAAATACAAATTGGAAAATACCGACCAAGGACCGATATCAGTAACTGGCACTTACCAATCAGCAGAACCAGCATGCATCAGTTCACCTCAATCAGTTACCAAATGCAACCTGGGAAATACCGACCAAGGACCGATATCAATAACTGGCACTTACTAATCCGCAGAACCAGCATGCATCAGTTCACCTCAATCAGTTACCAAATGCAAACTGGGAAATACCGACCGAGGACTGATCACTAACTGGCACTTACCAACCAGCCGAACCAGAATGGATCGGTTCACTTTAATCACTTACCAATCCAAATTGGAAAAATACCGACTGCGGACTAATGTCGCTAACTGGCACTTACCAACCAGCAAAACCACTATGAATCGATTCACCTCAAACACTTACCAGTCCAAATTGGGAAAATACCGACTGCGGACTAATGTCGCTAACTGGCACTTACCAACCAGTAAAACCAGTATGAATCGGTTCACTCCAATCACTTACCAATCCAAATTGGAAAAATACCGACCGCGGACTAATGTCACTAGCTGGCACTTACTTACCAGCAGAAACAGTATGAATTAGTTCACCTCAATCAGTTATAAAATTTAAACTGGAAAATACCGACCGAGGACTAATATCGCTAACTGGCACTTACCAGTAAAACCAGTATGAATCGGTCCACTTCAATTACTTAACCAATCCAAATTGGGCAAATACCGACTGAAGATGTGCCAAATGTAATAAAAAATATTTGAATTGCTAATTATAATTAAACAGCCAATGTTAAATCGTTGAAATATCCCAATACATGAATTCTATTATTATCTCTTGTGTTTAGGATAATACACCCTAGTTGGCAAATTGATTTTTAAATTGTACTAAATCGAGGAGTCAATAGTGGGCGAATAGCTTTTAAGAATATTTCAGCTATATCACGACGAATCAACTAAGCACCACCCAGCCCAGCTAAAGTCAGAATCCGATAGGATCCTTTATCAGAAACTGACCTATCACTAAACCATTGAGCAAATTTACAACCTGAAGATCTTTCAGTCAGTGAACCAGTACTCTTATTTATCCTCCAAGATAATTCCTACTCTGCCACTAGAGTTGTATTATAAATAATTTTCAATCCATTCAAACCCTCAAAGTTATTTAATAGAAATTTCATTCAATATCATACAATCAAATGATTTGAATTAGAATCCCTGGTTATTACTATGAAGGTAATGGTTGATTACTATAACAGTATTTGCCAATTCTTCAAACATTTATGCCTACTAGCAGTATCAGAATAAGATTAAATGTTGGCTCTTTAGGTGGATTATACTGTATAAAGGATTTAATTGAGGGCTGAAATCTATCCTAATTAATATGATGTCAATCAAATCACAAAAACACAACCTTGCATACATACACACATTAACACGCAACACAGAAAGCAACACACATGATAAACACACAATGATCGATGAAGGTTTTGTTATGAAATGATATGTGAAATGATTTCACACCACAGTACTTCAAATTATAAAAATCAAATAATGCCAACATTTTAAAGTTTAAGACCATTTTCAACCGGAGGGGTCCACTGAGGCCAGCCCTATATATTTATATTAACTCAAACTTTCCTAATCCCTAACTGCACTATAAATTTAGAAAACAAAATAACCGCCGAATATTAGGAACAAAAGAAAATAAATAAATAACCTAATTAATTAAGAATTAAAGGCCGTACTCAGTGGACAACAGGAAGCCCGGCGAATCAACTCCCAGACCAAGGGAAACTACTCTTGTAATACCCGACTAGGTTTCCCGATTGTTCACATCAAGTGAGCCGGTTTACTCATATAAAAATAAACCCCAAATGATCAGGTTCAATACCACCAAATACGCGACACCGAAATTGCTCCTAATCCAGAGTTTTATTCCGGCGTTTTCTATCCTATCTCAAACAATAATATACTATTCTACCTTCTATATCATAGTTTGAAAATTGAAACTAAAATTGTCCTGCACGGACTTCACTCGAATCAACCCGAAAAATTCTGTCAAATTTTCCTAATTATTTACAAATAAAGCCACAACTCCCACTAACCGCTAAATTTATCCTTTATATCTGTATGTTTTGCTTTAATAAAACCGGAAATATCAAGCCAATATACCCGTCCAGAGGTTTCAAAAACCGAAAGCTCTCCGCTAAATTATTCGAAATTCAACATGGCGGCCGAAAAGAAAATGTCAGGTTGCCAGGCCACGTGCGTTTCAGATTTCGCCCTACAAGGCTATATTTAATTTTGCAATCAAAACTAGGCTTGTATTAGTTTACTTTGGCACCAGTTGAAGTAGGACCTGGTCCGGGAGAAGATGCGGCAGGCTTACCTGTATATCAGATCTTGCAAATCCCTCCGGCTGTATATCGTACCTCTGTCTCGTACGGCTGGATATGGTCGACTGGGCAGAGTATAAGCACGGACTCTCCGATCTCCCGTTTTCAGCCTTCTAGCTTTTCATTGGCTGAGGGTCTTCGGGACATTCCGGCCATCTTCGCTGGTTCAACATGATCTCAGCGGCCACTACCACATAAGTTAAACTTTTAATTTGACATTATTTGGCCGATATTCAGTATATGAGAGAAATTTGTTGGGAGAACGAATCGGTAGACGTAGAAAACTGAAATGTATATGCGGTGACGAAATATGGGGTCTGCCTGACAGTTAGTTCAATCATGAACGTCGCGTGATGTATATGATCGGCTTTCAAGTGATTCTGGCATCCTAGCGGCATTGTTCGATCTAAATACATTTCATAAACATTCCTGCATATTCATAATTTCTATAGATTTCTTAGGGTGTGAATTCTTAGCATTTTATATATAATTTGGTACTGATCATCATTTGAGATGGAAATTGAGGGTAAAACATGGTTAGCATGACTAATCTTCCCCATGGCCCTCTGGGGTTAATAACTATATACATTGGAAAATAATAGTGTCATGATTTGAAATGGAGTTTCCATGTTTTGAATATTCTGTTTATTATTATTTTTCAGAACGTCATCTGGCATTGTGATGAAACATGTTTGATATTCGACAAACTTGGTTGATAAATTAGTGTTAGAAGAAACCTCCAGTTGTATATTCTATTTCTCCACATGTACCAGACACCGACCCCATTGCTGAGTTGCCGTCTCAGCTCTAAACTGTTTGCTGGTGAGTTTGTTAAGATGATATGCAAATTGTGTTAAAAGTAATCAGGGGATTATTATCTTTTTGTTGTGAATGCCATTGAGTCTTTGTGGACCAAAAATTACTGAAGTCCTCAATTCGCCTCTGCCACCCAGGATACTTAGCACATCAAGCTGCTTATTTTTTGTCCCTCTCTCCGTCCATCACACCCAAGTTCATGTTGTATAAGAGTGTTTCACTTGATGTTCATGACATGAGACTTAGCCGACTTATTGATCATGCTTCATAGTACATGAATTTGAATATTATTCTTTGTCAAATTTGTGAGGTTCCGTGATCAATTTCATTGTACATGTGCCATTATTTAGTGCTCCTGTATGATAAGAAGTTTCAGATTTCTTGCATATCCCTCCAATTTAGTATTTGATATTCAACAACCTTATTCAAGAGTGACAACATTCCATGCATTTACCATAAAACTTTGTCAGACCACCGGGCTCATAGATTTCATCAAACAAAGCTAAAAAAGTAAAATTATAACAAGCCAGTTGGGCGGGTTAGCTAGTTCCAGAGTTAACTGGTTCGCTGCGGGCGGCCACTCACGGGGCCCCCGTGTAAACTGCGGTAGGCCACGCTCTAGGGCCCGAGCATGTCTGCCTATGCGAGTACGGCGAAGTACCATTTATCTAAAATCGATATTTTCATATTTACCATGCATGAAACCTAATACAGACCATACATATATTGTTAGCTAAGTCTGTCTTGATTTTCTGGATGTAAATTTCATATTCTGTCTCAGAATAACGAAGTCGGGAGGAAGAAATAAAAATAAAAAAATAATAAAAAATACCGCGATTTTCCATAAAACATTGTCGAGAAGCCGGTCGGAAAATATAAAATACTTACAGAAAACCCCTACAAAATATATGATTCTTTGTTATAGTTGAAGTACAGAAGCTCAGTTTATATTTCCATAGTGCGGATTACAATGAAATCATTGCAACAAACTTTATTTTTACATTTCTGTCGACCTGAACGCCGCGTAATTCTTGGCGATGACAGAAAAATGGCGTCTTCACTAGATCAGCTTGACCCGGTTGAACAGGGCTCTGGCCAATGATCGCTTCGATGTAGGTCACGAGACCACGCTTATCCAATCAAGGTAACCGATATCTCGTTCGGCTGCTAGCGTAACTAGAGAAACGGGAAAACACCTCTTGCATATTTTCGATGTTATCGTCTGTTTGATTGGCCATCGGACGAATTCAAGGCTCTAATCAGAAACTATAAGGAATTCCCTTTCCAATGAGACGTCACACGCTACCAATGGCGGACGAAAAGTTGTAAAAGACCCGGGAGAAAGGCAGCTGAAAAACCAAGCTTTTCCGCTGTAATTCCTCATAATTCGCCATTTCCGACGGCAGTTATACCAAAAATACTGCAGTCTCTTCCAATAAATTTTATTTCCACTGACAATTTTATATATTTCGGCATAAAACGAAATCAAATAAACGTTGACTGAACTATTATGGACCAGCTGCTACGTGAGGCAAATCTTGGCACACATGTATGAATGATATTTTCGCTCATGAAACCCGGGTTTAATATTGTAATACATCGTAAAAATGAGAACTTCTGCAGTGCACCATAAAGAAGAATCCAGCAGCCAACCAGTTAAATTCAGCCAACCAAGTTCCAAATTCACGGGCTACTGGGTTTGTGAGAATTTCGAGCCCTGTGTATATTCATTTAATCCTCACCGATTTTCTGTTATTTCTGATCCTGTTTTTGCTTGGGACATGAATTTATACAGTGTAACCCCGCTACAACGCTGTTATTGGGAGGCCAATTTGAAGCATCTTAGCGATTTTAAGCCTTATAAAAGGGTTAAAATAATATGCATCTGTTAATTTGGGGAACATGTCAGCACCCACCTTATATCAGAATCAGCGCTATATCGAGGCACCTTATAGTGAGGCTAGACTGTATTAATACCTTACTGTGACCAATTTTGTTCTGCTTTGTAGGACCCATGATGCTATGGTGGTGGAGTATTGGCAGAAGAAAACCAATATTGGTGCAGTCAAAACTGGTGGATACTCAGTGATGCAACATGTACAATGGTGGACAATCGGTTGTCATACAACATGGACAATGGCGAGGACAGTGCTGGTTAATCAGTTGTCATGCAGTGACACCAGTGCTGGAGTCATGCAGTGACACCAGTGCTGGACAACCTATTATCATATAACATGCGCAATAGTGAGGGCAGCAGTGGATGATGTCATACAGTGTCGGCAGTGGTGTATCATTTGTCAACTTGTCATACAACATGGACATACAACAGGGACAATGGTGAGAGCAGTGCTGGATAAGTTATCATACATTGACAAGCAGTGCTCGACGATCGGTTGTCATACAGCATGGACAATGGTGAGATCAGTGGTGATAATCAGAACAGTGTGGGCGGTAGTGAATATTCAGTGGTCATACATTACAGTGATAACAGTACTGGGCAATCGGTTGAAATGTAGAAAATAGTCGAACAATGGTTATCATAAAGTGTGGGCAGCCTCAGAGGTGAACAATTTAATTGTTTGTCAACACAACATATGGACATTTACAATGATTGACAATCACCTGCGGCTAGTGTGGACATTGTTTGTAGTGATTGACAACCAGTTTTGAACAAATTGGCAGTGAGTGTAATCTGGTCCTCATTTGTCGTGCAGTGTGGTAACAGTGCATGCATGTCAGTGGAATACAGGTTACATTTGTAGTAATTGTTGGCTAATTGTTAATGATAGTGCGTACAATGACAATGTTGATAACCGGTAACTTTCAGAATGATCATTTATCTTTTGTAGGCTTCATTAAACAATTTGTTGTTTAAAGTTGTCTTTCAGTTTCAATTACTTGATTGATCCTACATAATTACTGATACCGGTACTACTGATGTATGTTGTAACCAGCCAAGAGCATCCAAATACATCACCCTGTGCAACTGAGCGGCATGCATGTCAGGTAGGGTATAGTGGGGGGAGGGGGGGGACGGGGATTGATGTTGGGTGAATTGAGGGTCGCCGTTAGGCCGATGCAATTGTATTTTATACCCGTTGTGCCGACGTTGATCCGTTGCTGATCCAACGCTGGTGTCACTCTCCAACCGACGTCAGCGCCATCATTGGGCTGCGGTGCAAAAGGTTGTTGAGCCGAAGTCGGGTGCCGACATTAGCCCGATAAAACTCAACATATTGGGCCAATGTTGGGCCACCCTGCACATGGTGTCTGGGTAATGGGCTCTCTAATAAGCATAGGAAACAGAGCCCTCTGAAGAAATCCTGGCGACGCCCATGTCTTATGACAGAGCGAGATTGACCTATTTGTTGGGGGTCAAATTTGTTCGTTTTGTCACCTTTTTTTGTTTTGAATTACCATTACTCAAGAATAATTCTGTCATTTATGCCAAGCTTCACACTGGACACATTCTCAGGCTACAGCCAAAAAAGACATCAATATTGTCATCATGTGTGTATGCATATGTAATATGTCGATTTCTGTCTTATCATTACCACCATGTCTCAAGAATATGCGAGTACCATATTATGGAACAAAGCTTTTAAAAAATTAGCAAGAGTGGCCTTTAACATATCTCCATAATGTATCCACTCGAAAAACAAAACAGTGTCCTGATTTTCGAATCATGTTGACCTTAACCTTAATCGTATGCAACAGAAATGCCCAAATGTATCCATTCATACACAAATTGTGATTTTAAGCAATTCCTGATTTTGAATTAGCAGTGACCTTGATATTTTGATCTTCACCTAAATTCTTGTACATGACCCATTATCCCCCTTTTGTAGTTGCCCTTAATATAAGGCTACTCCCTACATAGAAATCTGTTATGGAAGAGTGGAATAGACAATCATTGCCATAACAAAATACATCGATCTGCCATCTTGGCAAACATGTGAAAACGACCCTTATATCCTCCATTTTAGAGAGGCTTTCCTGTCGATCGATGATCTAGTGGTATGTTGGTGGGTGTCTCTGTTCACTCACTGTAGGAGGAGCATTTCCCCTCGAAGCAATTTGTGATTGGAGGGACCACTATCACAGCAGAATAGTTGAGGGTCCAGGGGCTACCTAGGCCCGGAAGCTTCAGGGGTCTTACATGGCCAGAGACGCGTTCTATCGTATTTCCGAGCACTAAGACAAGAGATCTTCGCCTGTGTATACTCTATTTATTTTGCCTGTTTTATTGTTTCTCATCATATTTTTTTTCAAATATTCGAAGTCAAGCAATGATGATGTTTGGAAGTATAAATAATTTTAGGTGAAATGTAAAGGTTTTCATATTTCCTTTTCATATTCTTCATGGGCAATTTAATGATTGAAATATCAGCCTAACTACTTCATTTGGTTTTATTTGAAGTATTCTGCCTCCTGGCATGCTTGTTAGCTTTTGAAAGTGCTTCGATGTTGGTATCTCAAGCCATGTCGATTTCAGAGATGAAATCCACATTGCATATCTGGCCTTGTTTAACGCTGGTTTGTGACATTACATCAGACCACACAGCCTTTCGTCAATACTTGTAATGTTCAGTCTCCTGGCGGCTGGTCTGACGTGACATCACAATCAAAGAAAGATACGCGACGACGTTTTGCAAATCTAGGTGTACCAACTTTCAAAAAGATCCTAGCAGACAAGATAATTCAAATAATTCAGGTGAAGTAGATATACTGGTATATCTATCATTATTCAACCTATATTAAATGTGAAACTGAGAATTTAAAAACTTTGCATTTCACCTTTAAATAATAAATAGCGTTTCAATCGAAATACAAGCCTGTCCGTCATTCAATATTCAGCCGTGGTCCATTAAAGAATCTCTGTGTCCATAATCCACATCTTCATTTTATCCAGCCAATTTTTACGTTCCCACTTCGAACCTGCCTTGATTTATCTGACCACCTTCAGTGTTCAAATTCCGAGCTGTACATTTCGCCTATGAATGAGAGACGAAACCAATCAGAACGTACACGTCGATTGAGATTAGAGTAATACCATCCTGTATTAGCAGCATCCTTCCTCCTAATATGGTGCCCACTATATAAGTCAGCCAATCAATGACGCTCTTGTGCGACCCATTTCGAATTTCAAATATTTTTGAGGTGAGGGACGTCTCGTGTCCATTCATAAGTTCTTTTTACATTGAAGAGGGCCAGATATATCAAGGGGAGTTCGAAGTGGGAACGTAGAAATTCGCTTGATGAAATGAACACGATAATCCAAAGACCTAATTCATATCACAGCATGAGCACCAAATTCAAGATGAATGTCAATTGTGGCACCATAATGTCGGGTAGATATATTGACTGGTCTTTGATATTAGGGATATTTTCAGGGGTTCAGGAGAATAGTGCTTATTGCTGTTTTGAGGTACATCTAATAGTATGTAGCTAAATAATATATAGCCCTCACGAGTATGAGGGTTATAGGTCGACCCCAGTCACCTCCAGCGAGGGTTTTATGGTTAACTTAAAAAAATGTACTGCGCGTGCGCGCGCAGACCCCTTGTTATCACGTTCTATTGTTATGACGTTGTTGTTCTGACGTTGAATAAAAGATGAAAAAAAACACCAATGATGGGTTTTGACTTTCTCTTTTTTATTTAAGTCAACAAGAATGAGTTACACTATACAAAATAGAATACAGGGTACAAATAGTAGGCGTATGTACACATAGAATAGTAGTGGTATATACAAAAAAAGTTCTGCCAGGAGTAGGATTCGAACCCACGACAGCAATTGCTGACCAGCACTTAGGACTGGCGCCTTAGACCACTCGGCCATCATGACTTTTACATTTGTGTATCAACAGTTATAGTTCCACATTTTACAAGTCCAAGTATGTAGTGCTCACACCGTCGGCCAATACTTTTCGTTTGGGATAAAAGAAAGTAAAGGCGTCTCGTTGCTGGATATAGGTCCGCATCTGGTGGTCGACGACCCGGAATCCGCGATTAGTGCCACTCGCACTGGCCTGGCTTTGTAACACGCCCAGGTAGAGAGCTTTGTCTATGTTGGGATCGCGCCGGCTCACTCCTTTGCAGCTAAACTTATTTTCCGCTCCTTCATCTCCGCCGTAACAGTAGTAGGTCTTGGAGGAGAGCGCAATCATAGCATCTCCACTCCACTCCAGCTTGAAGAGCCCGGGTGTCCGCTTGTCGTAGGTGTAGTGATCGCGTCGGGGTAGCCACTGGTCCCGTTCCGCCTCATATTGTGCCCGTAACTCGGGTTTGACGAGAGACTCCCAGTCCGGGTGGGAAACGGCCATGTAGGCCGAATCTGTATCCATTTCCATGAGTTGCCAGTCTGAGGGATCAAAATACACACCCATAAAATCATAGATGAATTCCAGCATTCGCAGTTTGGCCATCTGATAGACCATACACCCAATTTGGAGGGGTAAATTGTACCGGATTGTCTTCTTGGCTGACGTCACTTCATAGGTGTGGTCATCGATCACCTCCACGGATCGAAACAGCGGGGAATTGACTTTTTTGCGAGCTTGGGTAGTCGTGCAAATGTTCACGTTGACGTGCTTATCCTGATTGGTTACCGTTTTTCCGTAATAACCATTGCCAGTGAGTTTCCAAGATTCAGCGATGATGGCCTGACTCGAGAATTCATCACCTTGACGACGGGCCTTCGTCACGAGATCGGCATTCTCCGCAAAACAAGCCTCAGGTACGTACTGGATTACTTGATAGATTTGAGTAATTTCCAAACCGTGGTTCATGTACCACTGCAGTAAGGGGGTGCCCAGCAAGATTTTCTCGGCCCACATACTTCCAATCAACATGCGGCGAGGTTTAGGCAAACACTCGTGTTGCTGCGCATAGGCGCCCATGGTCTCTCCAATGTCAGCCCGACCCACCAGCGTGTTCTTGAAGATAGGCGGACACTGGGCAAAGAGGGACTTGAGAGTGTCGGGAACATGCACATCACATTCTACAAAGCCGTAGAGCTGCCCGAACGAATGGCGTCCAACATCTGGGGTAGACTGAGAAGTCGCCGACGACTCAAGGGATATTCACGTTCTTTTAAGAACCGTTGTAAATGGGGTAGGGCCTGGCACATCGTGTGGAATTCACACTCCCACATCTCTATGAGATGGTATCCTCGTTCTTTGACATAATCACCGTTGATCACTACTTCTTCCCGTAATTCTTGCGCGGTTTTTCCACGTCGCGCATTGAAGCGTCCAGCGCTAAAATGACATTCGTGGCCGTGCCAGTAACACCCGTAAAACTGGAATACAGTGGGTGTGCCTTGTACAAGGGCAAACCCATCGACGGGCAGTCGGCGATCTCCTATCCGCTTCTCCGTGGCGTTGGTCTGGTGACGAATATAAATGGCCCGTCGATAGGCTTCCCAATCTATCCACTGGTCGGCGAGATGTTTGTACGGCGTCCTTTGAGGTGTAAAATGCCGACCGTTCGCACACCAACGTGTATAATGCCCACTGGGCATAGGTTGTGCGAGCGACCAGAGGTACAAGGCATTGGCGTCAAATCCGATGATTTTGGCACAGGGTTTCCCACTAGGGAGCGTAGTGACGTCCTTCTCATGGTAGCGGTGGAAAATAAGACTGGGGCCACCCACAATGTTCTGCTTCAAACAATCGTGCATGTCTGCATCTTTTCGTTGTATGAGTGAAAAGTACGTAGGACACTCTTGAAACAGATGGCGAAGCGCCAGACCCGGTAAACTCAAGCACTCTTTGAAGATGTCCACATGCATTTGGCGACGAAAGAGTTGCACCATTTTCTCGGCCGCTTCGAGAAAGGGCACGACGTCCAAATTGTTGTACCACACCAGGAAATCTCGCAACGTCTTCATGCTGTGGCAGTGCCATACCTGCTGGAGTTCGATGTAGGTGGCCTCCGGCAGAGCTTCCCCTTTCAGGTCATTGTAAAACGCTTTCCGAGGTGGTAACTGGGTGTCTTCTAAGCGGTCCAGGCTCGTCATATAGGTGTAAGGAAAGTAACCTTTGGTTTGTGCACAGTCATAGGCCTTGACCCACTGGTCATAGCTACAATTTGGAGCTAAATAGTTCCGTACATCGAGAAAATGCAGTGATGTGGTAGTGAGGGCCATGTGGTTGTTGATCTTCTTGATCACCGACTTGAGGGTATCGGACTGCGCTAAGTAAGGATAGAGAAATTCCTTCACCAGGTTCAAGTCGTATCGCCCCGAATTGAAGCCGAGCACCGGTAACTGACCTAAGTATTGAATGAACCGTAACTTCAATTTCTCCGCATAAGATTTAGGTAATGGGACATCCTGCGACTGCAGAGGCTGGGACTGCTGGGACTCGGACTCGGACTCGGACTCTTCATCGTCGCTGAACGCTACACCCGGTTCAGGAATGCGGTCGTCCAGCTGGGTCAGTACGTCGTCGAACTTGGCCACCAACAATTCCGTACTGGCCGCACTCACTCGCTCTAAATACTCCATCATACGGGTGATCAACTCATGGGCTTCTCCCGTGGACACGAAACACACCGGTGCAGCGTCATAGCCAGGTACATTGGATGAAATGCTGACACTGAGGGGGATATGTCGCTGTGTCCACTGCGTTTTAGCCGAAAACAGGTCCATGGGCTCCAACACGGCCTCAAAATCATAGCATGCCCGGTAGGGAAAATAACGGTCCTCTTCCGGTATGATGATACCCTCATCGGCCAGTTCCTGGAAAATAGTAGGTGTATTATGATACACTCCACCCGGATAGACTCGCTTGACACTGTTGTCACAGATTTTCTCGTGGCGATGTAAGCTGTAAGACTGGTTAAACACACGATGGCATTGGGCACAACTGAAAGACTGAGCGTACAGGCTCATATTGGTAATGAGGGAAAAATGACTCACGCCATTGTCATCGAACACATTCACTTTCATCGTAGCAGCATACCGTTCTGTGGATCGACGAACCAATTCAGCCACATAGGTATCGTCATCCTCCCGTCGTAATCGATAGACAAAGATATTAATATCGAACAATGTTTCCACATCATCCAAATTCTTAAAGGGAACTCCACGGAAGTGCCGCTTATCCATGTCGTGCTGCTCTAGATATTGTTCCCAATAGCCATCGGCCACTGTGTCACAAGCCTGGGGGTCACACTCGTCCAGATGCACGGCCAAACACCGAAACAGACATTTCCGGTCTTTGTAGGGCCCCCTTTTTTTTCCTGCTGTTAATGCATGCAGGCCTTTTCGAAAAAGCAACCACGGGGGAAGTTGTACAGGAGCACCGATCGGGTGATCTCGCATTTTCGTGACGAAAAATGTGACGTTAGTGACCATTTCCACAAGCCATTGGGTATTGGGGCGTTGCAACCGAGCCCATTCCAATGGATCCAACGTAGTCAATTGGTCGATGAGTGGCTCCAGAGAAATCGCATCCGACACGGTGAACGGCTGATCAAACACATAGGTATTGTTGCTGGGATAAAAATACCGCAGTTGGTCCGTCTCTTTGTGCCGTAAGATATACCCAAATGTGACATTCAACTTATAGGCTGTCACCTGATCTTTGAAAATGTTCTCGGCATATGTAGTGAGATACGTGAGGTCCTCCAGGCGAAAATTGTATAAGTCCAAAAGACGACGATCACGATGAAAACAATGGCGTATGGTAGCCCAGTGTCGTTGATAAATGGCCCTGACACGTGCATCTTCAGGCAAGACTTCAACCGGAGGTGCTGCTGGGTCGAAGGGAAAATCTTCTCCACGTCTCATGCTTACTCGAAAAAAGTAAATGGATGGCTGTGCTGGCTGCGCTGGCTGGCTGGCTGGCTGGCTGGGAGACAGGTCAGGTAAGTCAGATTGAATACACCCTTGCCCTAAAAATGAACTCCTTTTATAGCCCATTGACCTCATTTGCATATTTTCAGCGGACAACAGGCCGCCATCTTGAAAACGACCACCCCTAACATACAAAAACAAGCCACCATCTTGAAAACGACCACCCCTAACACACACAAACAAGCCGCCATCTTGAAACACACCCAAAGACCTCATTTGCATATTTTGAGGGGACAACAGGCCGCCATCTTGAAAACGACCACCCCTAACACACACAAACAAGCCGCCATCTTGAACATATGCAAATGAGGGCTGGGGAAAACCCATAACACACACAAACAAGCCGCCATCTTGAAACCGACCACCCCTACCCTACAAAAACAAGCCGCCATCTTGAAAACGACCACCCCTAACATACAAAAACAAGCCGCCATCTTGAGAACGACCACCCCCACCCTACAAAAACAAGCCGCCATCTTGAAAACGACCACCCCCACCCTACAAACACAAGCCGCCATCTTGAATAAACACAATGAACCCAATGACCTCATTTGCATAAAAAAACACATTTAAGCCGCCATCTTGAATACGACCACCCCTACCCTACAAAAACAAGCCGCCATCTTGAATACGACCACCCCTAACATACAAAAACAAGCCGCCATCTTGAAACCGACCACCCCTAACCTACAAAAACAAGCCGCCATCTTGAAACACACCACCCCTAACATACAAAAACAAGCCGCCATCTTGAATATACCCAATGAACCCAATGACCTCATTTGCATAAAACTCATTTGCATATACTCACGCATGCGCACACACACACTCACGCCCCCAAAATAAATTCTGCGCATGCGCAGTTGAGAGCTAAAGGTAGCAGATCCACTCTCCCTACTACTGGCCACATATTGCCTCCTGGGCTTCGAAATCAGAGACACCCCTTCTGATGTTGTTCCCGGTACATCTGACGACACGTGTGCCAAATTTGGTGCTTTATTCCACTCTGTCACGATAAAGTGAAAATCTGGCCTTAAGCCACCGGACTGTAACTGAACGCACGTAATTGTACAAAATTGGTCAATATTTCTAAAATCATAACATTAAACATTACATTAATAAATAAAGAAATTATAAACATAACATTTATTAGGTTCATAGAATCTTTAAAATAACTAGTACTAGACAGTAAAAAAAAGTATTCTAATAGGGAAAATCAGGTAATCACGTCAAAGAAAAGAGGCAAAACCCGTGGTTTAAGATGAAAGATGATCAACGAAGAAATAACAATTTGAAAGAATAAAATAAATACATAAATAAACACACCAGCGAAACAGTTGGGACAACCATTTGTGATAACATACTTAACAATAACAATTAGATTATATATACAGTGAAATGGAATGGTGGGGAAATCACCCAAAATCATTGATCAAAAGCACCGGTCTCTAAAATAAATCCTGTCAAGTCAACAAGCTGCCGTTGAAACAATTCAACTCATCAGGGAAATACTTTTTTGTTGATTAGCATATTTCTGAACATACGTTGGTAAAAGATTTGCCCGAAGGTCTTGTACACTCTCACATTCAAGTAAAAAGTGGAATTCGTTCCCAATCTTGTCTTTATCATCGAGGATGCAAGAGCGACAATTAACTTTACGTGTTTTAGATTTACAAATGGCTATTTTGTACTTTTTTGACAGTGTTACTGAATACGTTTCAAACCAAAATTATGTTTTAAAGAATGCATAGTATCTGAGCTTTGGCAAATCATTTTAGTCACAAAACTATTGCTGAATAAAAATATCTTCTTATCTTTGTTTCACCTGTCTAATTATGTCAGTGATAAGGAACAATAATGCACATCTCTGCAGATTTCGAGATGCAGGTCTCTGTATCCGATGAACATATTATAATCGTATTAGAAGACGAGTGCTATAAACCCATCTTCACTGTTCAAGTTAAATATTACACTAACGTTCCGTCGCACCTGTAGCGTTCGACTTGGGTATGGAAGATGTTTAAACCCTGTACTATATATATGAATGCAAATGAACAATTAGTATTATGATACCGTACATGATAAATGCAGATACGGTAGCCCCGTGGGGCTTCCGGGGATTGACCTGGAATGTGATTGTGCACACCGCAGGTCAAGGTAAGAATAGGCCTCAGCTCCTCAGACAACTAACTGAGGCACCCGTGGGGTTCCCGGTGTGGAAAAGGAATAGGACCCCACCCGTGTGGTTCCCGGGTGTGAAAGGGAATAGGACCCAACGTCGTGATATGACTGAAATATAGTTGAAAGCGACGTTAAATCATATTCACTCATTCACGCAGATACGGTATTCTATGTTCACTTTATTAGTAGTAGGAAGAAAGAAAATTCATCATCATTTTTGGGCACCCAGCGTTATCTGCCTCTGATTTGGTGGCGTGACGTGACGATGACGTCATGGATGACGTCATTTCGGTGACATCACTTCCGGGTGAAAGGCCTCGTCCGGGTCCAAGGTCACCTCCGGTCACGTGACGGCCCAGCAAGAGTTACCAGCCCCTAAAGAAGACCGTACGCTGCAGTTACTTCAATGTTAGTCGCAATGAGGAACCCACGCGTGAACATTTGCGGTATGGGGTGTGGCACCTTGTTTTCTCTATCTCACCATGTAGAACACGATGGCAGGAGTCTCGTGGTCATCGGGTGTGGGTCCTGGGAGTAAGGCTATGGCACGCATGCGGAGACAGAGAATTGTGGGAAAAGGACATTGGAATTGCCGTTTTGGGGTCGAGGTGGACCAATATTGGTACGAATGGATCGTATTGGGTATCAGTTTGAAGCACTCGTGGGGGAGAGTCCGACTGGTCTGGTGTGTAGTGAAAGTAGGGCTATGATGCGCATGCGCAGACAGAGAACTGTGGGAATAGAGGATTGGAATGGACGTTTTGCGGTCGAGGTGGCCCAATAGTGAGCGAAGCAGGTTGGGAGGGTATCCATGAGGCCGATTAAGCCATGGGTGGGTGCATGTAAACTTTCCCCGGAAAAAAATTTGGAAACACGGACTTTAGCCCTAAAATATGGAAAACCCCTGCCAACCAGATGTAGATGGGCTAATATCGGTTCCCAGCAGATCGTGGCCGGCTGAGAGGTGCAGGCTTAGGAGTAGAGAAAACAGAAACCCAGTATATTTGCTCTAGTACATTTGATTACCGCAACGCCCTAACGCCTTATCTGAACGCCTTATGCTAATGCCTGAACGCCCTAGTATAGCAGTTTTTACGTTTTGTGAGAGATTGTACAATGTTATTATATAATACTAATACCACCGAACTTATATGTATATATATATATGTGTGTATATATATATATATACGTGTGCGTGTATATGTATATAAACGTTTACTTGTATAAATGTCTTTTTCTCCACCATTTGCATACCGTAAATGATATATCATGTGATAGTGTGAGTATTTTGATATAGGGCTATTTTTCATAGCAACGTACTATATACTAACGTAATGTAATGTAAAAAGGATTAATGTAGTGTAATATATTACGCGGTTATAAGTTAGCCTGGATCACGTGGGCATAACTGTGAAATTGTACAATTCGTGGTCATAAGATTAATAAATGCCCAGTGGTTAATCCAGGGCTTAACTGAAAAAAAAAAAAAAAAAAAAAACTAAACTATTGCGCCGACAAGGTGTATGTATAAATCCATTCACACCACGGAATAAAACATGTTCAGCCTTGGTGGTACTCGATTGCGTCATCGCTCTAAGCCAAACCAATGTTCGGCCTGGCTACTTGTGTGTGCGTCGGTATGTGTGGGTGGGTGTGGTGGTGGTCGTCGTGTGTGTGTGTGGTGGCGGTCGTGTGTGGTTGTGTTTGGTGGTGGTGGTGTGTGTGATGTGCGGCGGCGGTGGTGGTGTGTGTGATGTTGGTGGATGTTTCTGGTGGTGGTGGTAGGTAGTGGTGGTTGTTTGTGGTTTGTGGTGGTGGTGATGGAGATGCTGAGCGTCCGTCTGAAAGCAAAGACGCCGTAACACCCTAACGTCTACTTTCTCTAGTTCCATAATATCCTAACGCCATGATGCAGGCAGTTGAGAGAAAGAAAGACCAATACGTTCACAAGTTTTCATATAGTTTATTACCCCCTCCATCACATCATACACACGCTGAAGGAATGTTTACAATTCAAGTATGTCTTGTCTAATTAGAAGCCCCGATTTGAGGCTGCATCTGTCATATTCGTTCTTGGCCGTAGGGCATAGGGTACACCAGGGTGCAGGTGCACCAGGTATGTGTGTGTGATGCATGTCGTGTTTATATGCAAGAGCTCCGAGTGGCGCCACCTGTCTTGTGACAACGTCCGGTTCCGTTCACGTGACAGTAAACATGGAAAAACCCGTATGTAAGATGAAGACCCGGATGTAACACGATGACGTCACTTCCGAGCTCTCAGCTCCACATGCTTTGAGCTCCAAGAGATCCGATCCAAGAGCTCTGCCGCACGGAAGGTGGCGGTGGTGCTCGTGGTGGTGGTGTGTGGTGGTGGTGGTGGTGTGTGGTGGTGGTGGTGGTGGTGTGTGGTGGTGTGTGGTGGTGGTGGTGGTGTTGGTAGTGTTGGTGGTGGTGTCTAAATATAGGAATGAACACGTGTCCCTCATCAACCCATATGTATTGATCGACTGATGAACATATCGTGTACCTGTACGTTGTCAGAGAACCTTCTCTCGTCGCCATATTATGCTCAGGCACATTCAACGCAAACTCAACTAAGTACCCTATGCCCTACGGGCTATAGGGTACAGGGTGCACCACAGACGCATACGCGCACATACGGCGACACACACGCACATACACACAGACGCATACGCGCACATACGGCGACACATACACGCACACACATACACACAGACGCATACACTCACACACACACGCACACACACACGCATAAACTCACACACACACATGCACGCACACGCACACACACACGCGCGCGCAAGCGCACACACACACACACACAGACGCATACACACACACACGCGTACACGCATACGTACACACACCACACGCAGACACGCACGCATACACGCATATACACACACGCATACACACACACGCACCCACACATACATGAATACACACACAGACAGAGTAGGACGGTTTGACCTAGTTCTCGGTAGTTTACATCCGGGTTCTTGTCGCTGACGTCCGCGCCTACATCCGGGTTCTTGACGTCCCCGCCTACATCCGGGTTCTTGTCCCTGACATCCGCGCCTACATCCGCGTTCTTGTCGCTGACGTCCAAGTTGAACTGAGTGTGCTAAAAATAGATAACCAGCTAGCTTGCTATAAAAGGCCTGGCCGTTTCATCAGACATTCTGTCAGCCACCAAGATGTTCTCTTGCACAACTTGCCGGAAGCGGTTTACTCGTCTAGAAAGTTCACTACGCCACGAGGCCTCCACCCGCAACGGAACCACCCGGTATAGCTGTACGATATTTACACGGTCATTCAATCGGGAGGATAATTTACTGCGCCATGAAAGGGCACTCCACGAGGGCGCGACGGTACAATGTAACGATTGTGGTCGACTCTTCAAACGACCCAGTCGGTTAAGACAGCACCAACATTTGATTCATGCCCCGTCTTTACGGTTTGGGCGACAACTTGCCACTAAAGAGGCACCCAGGAGAGTCAGGCCCAGTGAAGATGAATGCGGGGAGACGAACGCCACTGGTGATGCGATGACGGAGAGCCCGTCTATACCCACAGTTCTGAAGAGACTGGATATCCAACCAGCCCTCAGCGTTACGGTTTCGAGTCATACGCCTGACGACAGCGAACATTTTCTGGAAGATGCAGTGGATGTTCCTAGTGATCTGTTACAGGACGCCCATCCAGGGAGTGACATCTATCGGCGCCGTTGGCCCATGATACGGTACTGTTTCCACCGCCATCGCCCTATTCAAGATATCTACAATTTCCGACTGACCGATCTCGCCCGTCTACGCAGCTACATGGAAGCCATCTTCAATGACCAAGCTATGTCCTTCAAATTAAATCTGGCGTTTGGTTGTGTGCTGCAGCATAAGGAGACAGATCAAGTCCGATACTTTTACCCGAGCAGTAACATCCGGGTATTTGACCAACCGTTTACCATCATTAACCGGGCCTCGCTGGAGACGATGCTGGACCAAGTGGACCAATTGGATGTCTTGGGATGGGCCTATGAACAGCGCCCCAACACCCAATGGTTCGTAGAGCGGGTTACCAATGTTACGTTCTTCGTGACCAAATTACGGAATCTTCCCATCGGATGAATGTATTCTCGGACGGACTAGAGTCGACGCTTGTATTTTCACGCATGCACTGATAGATACTCAGAATGCGCAAACAACTATTTGAGAATATGTTAGCTCAACGGTATCCTGACCTGCCCGACGACGATTAGAACAAACGGTTCAGATCGAACATGGCCGAAGATGGAACTTTCTGAAATGACGACTTCTGATTGGACGAGAATACATCTAACGAGCAAGAACGAATATGACAGATGCAAATGGCGGCCTCGAGCTGATTGGACAAGAGGCTACTTGTATTGTAAACATACCCAACGCGGCTCCCCCAGCGTGGGTATGATGTACTGGAGAGGATAATAGAATGATTGACCTGCCATCGTTGTTGTTGTTGTTGTTCTCTCACCGGTCTACATCATGCGACATTGTACAGAGTGCATGTTTATTGAGAGAGAGAGAGAGATAGAGATAGAGACAGAAAGAGAGAGAGAGAGAATTAAGGTTTAACGTCGCATTCCGCAATACTTCAGCTATATAGCGACATGGACAGAGTACATGTACATGAACAGATTACATGTACAGGCAAATAATACATGGACAGTGTAAAACAATAGCCAATTCCGTTTTACCGTCCATTATCTGAGCAGTTAAAGGAGGGTAAGCTAACATTTATTTCTTAAATACAGGGAAGATATTGTCTAATACAGGACAGATATGGTATAATACAGGACAGATATGGTATAATACAGCACAGACTCGGTATAATACTGGACAGATATTGTAAAGTACAGGACAGATATGGTATAATACAGCACAGGTTTGTTATAATACAGGACAGATATGGTATAATACAGAACATATATTCTATAGTACAGAACATATATTGTATAGTGCAGGACATATGATACAATACTGAACAGATATGGTATAATACAGCATAGATATGGTATAATGCGCGACAGATATGGTATAATACAGCACGGATATTGTATAATACAGCACGGATATGGTATAATGCAGGACAGATATTGTATAATACAGGGCAGATGCTGTATAATACAGCAAATATTTGGTATAATACAGGACAGATATCACAAACACAGGACAGATATGGTATAATGCAGAACAGATATGGTAAACACAAGACAGATATGGTACCATACAGCAAGGATTTGATATAATGCAGCACAGGAATTGTATAATACAGCACGGATATTTATAATACAGGACAGATATTGTATAGTACAGAACATATATTGTATGATACAGGACATATGTTAAAATACAGGACAGATATGGTATAATGCAGCACAGATATGGTATAATACAGCACAGATTTTGTATGATAGATATGGCATAATACAACAAAGATATGGTATAATGCACACCCCACAGGACGCAGGCGGACCAAGGATGGTCCATCTCTACACCAAATACCTTCCTTCACCGCCCCAAATTGTCCACTTTCGCTACTACTCGTACTCATGACGTCACCGATGACGCGGACATCCCTCATATCGGGATGTACACCCGAGAGCTACAAAATTACACCTCCCACGACGCATTCGGACCCAGGATGGTCCATCTCTACACGAAATACCTTCCTTCACAGCCCAAAATGCCCACTTTGGCTACTACTCGCACTGATGACGTCTCCGAAGATGTCACAGATGACATGGACAGCCCTCAAATCGCGGTCTACATCCCGAGAGCTACGAAATAACACCTCCCAGGACGCATTCAGACCAAGGATGGTCCCTCTCTACCCCAAACACTCCTTCACGCACCCCCCAAAAAAAAATGGCCACTTTACTTACTACACCCAACTGCGCATCACCACCAGACCGCATCACCTCGGAGGACTACATACCCTGCAAAAATTTGAACTCTTCTGTGTTCGGAGGTAGCTTTTTGGTCATTCTGTCGGAACTGTAGTGACCTTGACCTCTGTGACCTTGACATCTCATCGTGTTTTTCCATCGTGTTTTTCTTGGCGAGACGAGAAAAACAAGACCAAACAACCCATAGTAAAGCCCACAAAAAATTTCCCAGGTTGGACCTATACCCCCATAGCCAGTATGCGGCTATATACAGACCTACCCGGTACTTTTCGAAAAATTTCACCGTTTCGCTCCGGGGCCCCTCCCATCGTGTTTTTCTTGGCGGGACGAGAAAAACAAGACCAAACAACCCATAGTAAAGCCCATAAAAAATTTCCCAGGTTGGACCTATACCCCCATAGCTAGTATGGGGCTATATACAGACCTATCCGGTACTTTTCAAAAAATCTCACCGTTTACCTCCGAGACCCCTCCCATCGTGTTTTTCGTGGCGAGACGAGAAAAACAAGACCAAACAACCCATAGTAAAACCCACAAAAAAAATGACCACTCCCATACCCCATATAGGCATTTCCCCGTATATTGTTTAATACATACAATTGTACGGGTCCGTGTTCCGCTTTTTATTTATTCATTTTATTTTTTTTTTCTGTGAAAACACCCATGACATGACTGAAGAGAGCTTCACTCGACCTAATCGGTCCATGCAGCGTATTTGAAGTCTGGAGAGTTTCCCCCTGCTCCCCACGTATTTAGGACTATTTTCTCTTCGCGGAGGCAGACCGCATCACCACCAGACCGCATCACCGCGGAGGACTACATACCCTGCAAAAATTTGAACTCTTCTGTGTTCGGAGGTAGCTTTTTGGTCATTCTGCCGGAACTATAGTGACCTTGACCTTTGTAACCTTGACACCTCCCACGAAATGAGGTCAATGCTACTGTAGATGCCCTTTATGTACTACTGAGGGATCTACCAACTGAACTGAACTGATGCCAAAATGAATCAAAGTATCGTACCGGTAGGGTTAATCAGTAGTTCAACAAGCTAAAACCCTACTGACAGTTAATTGTGTGATATTGACAGCTAAACCCTACTGACATTTAATTTGTGATACCGGTATTGACAATGTCAATATCACAAAACAGGGCTGCACAAATTACGCGAACAATAGGTTTGGTTCGCGCAGAGGTTACGCAATTTTCATTATGCGTAACCCATTTTCAGTTCACTTAAATTACGGATATTAACCAGCATACAATAATGATGGGTTATGCAAATCAAAGAAGGTTTACCCAAAACATTAATAACGTAACCCATATTTGGGTTAAGCAGAATTTTCAATTTGTGCAGTCCTGCAAAACTAAATGTCAGTAGGGTTTAGCTTGTTCAACTACTAGGATAATCAGGAATAGGGAATCACATGAAAGTGTTATCAACATAGTATTTATAGGCAGCGTCCGGAGAAATGTCTACATTCCAGGTAGATAGATTATTTGCATATTTATGCCCTAGGGCTAAAAGCAATACAATACAAACATATAAGACACAGTACACATATTGAAAATCTCTACAGTTACATTTTAAGACAGAGATACAAATGCAGACGATTTTTACGGTTACACAAGTATACTAGACCGGTACTCTAAAACTTCGTAGTAGCAGGCATATGGCCATGTTTAGTCGGCTGGAGGGATGTATTAGGCCTAACACCCGAAAGACTCATTACGTCATAATTGAGAAGCATTCATAAATAAATTTTGCTACAGCAGTTACAATGGATTGCGAAAACGCGGACATCAACCAAATAAACATATCATTTGTATTGTTCACTACAGGGATCATATTGGCAATGCTGTCAAACAGGGCTACTCTCTGTATCTTAAAACGAGAACATACGAGAAGGAAGTGTGTTTCATTTCCAACTACCTGACAAGTGGCACATAGCCGTTGTTCCGGCGGGGTATTATTGTACCTTCCTTTTTCAATTTGTAGCTTATGTGCACTCAGTCTGAAACGAGTTAGTGCCAAAAGGTGATGTCTATTAGGTATTGAAAAGATATATATTAATATGTACTCCTACGGAGGTGCTCCTATATATGGGAGGGATTTACCTACTGAACTGAACTCCTGCTTTTAATTCTTTTTTAAATAGACAGTAGGATTGCAACTTACTGAATTTTGCAATTTGCTCTTTCCACCCTCGGCAAATATGGATATTAATTTCTCTTTAATAAATCGCAAAGCTGATCTAGGGAAACAGCAGCCTTGATTCTCCCAGATATACAGACAACCACCAGTGTCAGAGAGTGTTCTCTTGATAAAACTAACCCAGTTGGGCTTTCTATCTGCATTACATGAAATCAATAACAACAGCATCTTGAATAGCTATAGAACCTTTGCTGTGTAGGTGGGCGTGGCTGTTCTTCCCTACACAGTCGATTACAGAGCCATTCGAGACTACAGCCATTCCTGGGCTACATCTTGAAAAGTTTTACGATTTGATAATCAGAGTACGGTATTTTGTTCAGTGGCTTCAATCTCAGTAAACTCAGACATAATATCACGGAGTTTAGCTAGATTGCAGTGGCTTGTGACAATATTTTGTGTGTGTCCGGTATCAAGGGCAGATAATCGGCAGGATAAAAGCTGAGAGTTATCTACCGTGAAACTAGAAGAATGGCGAGCCGAAGTTCCGTCCTATTTCTCCGAAGATGTCTGAAAGCAGGTGTAAAATCTGGATTGGAGAATTGTCATGCTATCAAACATTTCTATAAACATTCTGGTAATTATTGTCAGTGCTTTTATGGTTGTTGTTATGTACCCATACGACTGGATGTTGAAAAGATGGACTTTGATCAGTTGACGGGTTGATGTGACGAAAAATGGCTCCTCGATCATAACTCGCCGTTCAATCAATCTGGCTAGACTGGACAACAATACAGGGTTCATTCACCTCCTGGAAAGTCCTTAAAACTCCTGGAATTCAATTGCTAACCTGGAAAGTCCTGGAAAATGCTGATAAATAAAGTTAAACCTCATGGAGGAGGTACACGTTCGTTTTCTGAGAGAACCACCAGCTGACCAGCGATCTGATGCTACACGTTACTGTCACGGTCAACTGTGCCAAAAATTTTGTTCCTGAACTTCGTCAATTTACACATCTTTGTTGCGAGTTATTGCACTAAAGACTCCTGGAAAATTAAAATTATTGAGCTGGAAACTCCTGGAATTTTTTCCTGATGTAAGACAAGTGTATAAACCCTGACAATAACAACAGAGACTGCCTGGCCATGACTGTGGTATGAATTTGTCTGTTCCAATATATTTTACAGACAGTTCGAGCGATTGTTTGTATTATCATTAGCCCCATTTTAAATAAGCAGATAAAATGACACAGTGTTACAATAAATATCACAAGAAATGGTAAAGAACTCCTGTCTAACATAGGCCTACCATTATCAAACAAAGAGTTTTATTTTCAAACTTATCAACATATGTTGCTTGGCGGTCTACAGGGAGTCCTATGGAGGCTGAAATTTTAGAAAAATAAGAATAGCCGATTTTTATTTATTATTTTTTTTCTGTGTTTTTTTTTTTTTTTGCAATTCGAAACAAATAGACCTGAGGTTTCATGAGAACCATAAAGAAAGACATATGCAAAGCTTCAATTATGGATGAATCAGTCATAAAGGTTCTACCGAATACCTCTTGCACACTTTGCTTGAAAACATCCAAACAAGCTGTGTAAAGAACAGGTTAACATTTTTCAGGAGAGGCCGAGGGGGTCTAGCACCATTGGCCTCTTCAATTATTGTGAATGGAGTGTCTTGAAATTGATCAGATATGTGTAGGGAATTATCTGAAATTTCAATATTCTGGGGGAAGACTTTTGTCTCTCCATCCACATCTCCAGAATTCCCAAGTACTGGGTATTGACCTTTCAAATGGTTTGATGCAATGATGGATATAGTTAACAAATAGTATCAGCAAATTGTTTTCGAAGCAATGTGTGGGAAATGTCCATGAAAAATACTGATTGACATCTTTTTATATGCCCGTACAAAAGGCGGACATATTTGTGATGGTCGATCCCCTCGTGTCCGGTCTACATCTCGGACAGTTTTCTATCTAGTTCCAATTTGTGTTGAGTGGATATCCTGAGGGAAAATCTTGTGTCACCAACCAAAATAGATGTTGAGGTCAGAGGTCGAAGGTCACTTTCCTGGTTTATATCTGGCACCCCAAACACAGGAAAGCATTAAAATGGATTTAGACACATTAGGGAGAGACAATGTTTCACATACCAAATTTGAGATCAATTTCAAACATCAAGGTCACC
The DNA here is from genome assembly GCA_036873755.1 of Hanleya hanleyi. Taxonomy (NCBI): domain Eukaryota; kingdom Metazoa; phylum Mollusca; class Polyplacophora; order Lepidopleurida; family Hanleyidae; genus Hanleya; species Hanleya hanleyi. The sequence goes on along the minus strand of JAVTVY010017466.1, from coordinate 33,474 downwards.
ATGGCCCCAAAATCATGAAATAATTGTAGGCCTACTATGATTTTGTGGTTACTTAAACATGTTTTACTTGTCTGATGATATTCATTTTCAGCTAGAAGATACACCCAAAATACATCTGAGAATTTGAGTCCCCTTGAAGGTATCCGCGTCCTTGACCTGACCAGGTGAGAGATAAATGCAGATTCAGTAGAACTTTGCCGTTTGCTATCTCCGGTTGGGGACTTTCTCTACTGTGTGGGTCGAGATCAAGGCCCTGGCACCAAGCCTTCAAAATAATTTGATTCTGTATGATCTTACCTTTATATCCAGTTCTTGTTTATCAGAAACTGTCGAGTTTTAGCTTCACGGGAGACCGGAGCTCAGAACCCATCAACAGAGACCGGCAATTGTTGTGGTGTGTAATCTGCATGCACAACCATTACGAGTAGTTCAGTCTGCCGTGAAGCTAAAACTGGACAGTTTGTGATAATCAAGAGCTGAATACGAAGGTAATATCATACAGAATCAAATAATTTTTATTGTTTGTGACTAATGGCTTCAGAAAATATGAGCCGTCTCGCATTTTCCCAACAACTACAGCTGGAGAATGGTTTGTCATTGGGGCCTTGATCTCACACAGTAGAGAAAAGCCCCAATCGGAGCTAGCCATTAGGCTACACCAATTTTAGATTTTGTTCAAGACTGGAGGGGATAATTAAAATAAAAATTAAACTGAATATTTGAAATTCACCCCTTTTTGTGGGTACGTACATGAGTTTCCGCTGTCAGATCTGGTCCAGTTTTATTTTCATTTTATTATCCCCTCCGATCTTGCAAAACAAAATCCGCCTGCAAAACAAAACATAAAATTGGTGAGGACTCAACATGATTGTATAGGGTAATCCTCCAATAATTCACAGAAAGTGAAATTTCACACCATAACATTTATTAAAACTTTTGTCAGGAAGTTAACAACATCAAAAATCATGCTGACAATCTATTATTTCTTTGTTATTTCCATAAATCAGGCGGCAATCAAATTTGTTAGAATGACTGATTAAATTTTGACCATAAAATTGGCAATGGGGTTGGTTGAAATTTAATGTGATAATTTGCCATAGTCTGAGATCAGGCATGAGGTGCTGAGTAAACTAAATTTCTAGCTTCATAAGCACTGCCACATCATTATTTTAGCATACATATATCCTCTCTCAAAGTTTTGCCAAAATAAAGTACTTGAACTTAGAGTGAAAAGAGTTATTTGATGCCTTTTAGCTGCAGGAAATACATGTACATGTAGTATTGTTGAAGGCCTACTCTTCAATTAATTCAAAGAATAGTGGTGGTTTCATGTAAATCTGCCTTTTGCACATTAGTGAGAGAACAGAGTAGAGCCTGTCCATGCATTGACCCATGACTCCAGCTGATCAGCTACATGTACTGGTTTGTAGAACTTAAATTTGTCAATCTTTTAACCCAGGAGAATATTTTGAACTGTTGATAGTTGGCATATTTTCATGTAATATTTGTCAAATTATACATTATTCTAAGCATAATTACACTTTGTTTGAATTTTGGGAAAATACAGTACATATGTACAAAATTATGTCAGGTATCACCAGTTCAAAATATTCTCCTGAGTTAAAAGATAGGGCAAAGTGAAATTATACCAACCGATAGCTGATCAGCAGAAGAAAGCCTGGAGTACACAATGAGCCTAAATGAGGTAATGGTCTGTATAGGTGGGAGACATGCTAAACTGTCCGCAAAGAGATTGGATTGAGTATGCTCATATTGTTCGTGTTGATGTTTAGAGGGTATTAGCAGGACCTTACTATTCTAGTATATTGTTGTTTGTAGGGTATTAGCAGGGCCCTATTGTACTATGATACTAGGAGACCTCGGTGCTGAAGTCATCAAGATAGAACGACCAGGTAATTGCATTCATGGTCACCATCACGATTATGGTTGGGGGGGGGGGGGGTAAAATTTGGTTTAATGTCACTCAAGGCTATTTCACTCATACGGTGACAGCCAGTTTGAATGGTGGAGGGAGCCAGAGTACCTGTTGCGAACCACCACCCGTCGGCAAGTAACTGAGGGTGGTAGTGGTGGTGGGGGGAGGATTGGGATAGAACCACCACCCGTCTGCAAGTAACTGTTTGTGGGGGGGGGGGGGAGAGAACGAAATAAGGCCATGATGGCCCCTATTACAGTGAAACCTGTGAATACTGACACGTGAGTAAACTAACCAACCTCTAATAACATTTTATCCATGCTCACAATACTTGAATTTACGGTATTTTGTACCTTGATAAACCAGAACCCTGTCAAGAATGACACTAAAAATATATCTGGTTCTAAGCATGGTCTGTTTACACAGGTTTTACGTTATGGTAAATGCTGTCCCTCTAATAATTTAATCACAGGAAGTGAAATTTCCCATCATGATATCTGGGGGTGATCAAATTTATTAGAACAGGAAGTTGAAATTCTGTTCAAAAACGTGCATATAATCCATTATTTCGTCATTATTTCAATGATCTTAAAAGTTGATCAAATGTATTGAAACCAACGATTGAATTTTGTTTACAAAACGAGGGTAATTGAATTATTGCTGCGGTTACCGTAATTTGAAAACAGCTGATTTTTCATCCACTGTCATTTTCTCTGTAATAAATTGAAACCCATCATTTTCGAGTAGACTGTGTTAAATCAAGATATTAACAGACAGTGATAGTGTACTGTTCCAGCTGTCTACCCGTCAGTGATTGGTCATTCGACCCCGCCATTTTAAACTAAGATGAACATTCTCATTGGATCACTATTTATAGAAGCCACCCCAATCTTCATACACAACCACGTGACTGTCTCAGTTGACCGATGACATAGCGCTGCCTCGTTTTCGATTTCAAAATCTGACGTCTAACTGGGAAAATGTTGTTGCTGCATCAGCCTATCATTTGCCCTCCGTAGAAGGGTCCAATACTATAGGCTACAATCCCAAAACAACCATTTGAACACAGGCACTACCAAGTTCCTGCCTCCAATGGCACAGTGGATGCTGTTTTAGAACAAGAGATACACATACATTTTTGAATAACATCGCAACAACATGAAGAAATGATCTACCATATTGAATTTGTCATCAGAACCACAGATGCAAATTATTCGAAATCATTGACCATTTGTTTAAGGATTTGCAGGAAGAAGTTGTCGAAAGTGGCTCATCTTATCTCCGGTTCACAACTGAATTAATAGGGATACATGAATACAAGGATATGTGTCTATCAAAGTGGGCCCGTTGCCCCGCCGTTCCCAAACTAAGAATCACCCCACCATTATACATGTTCTGAAAGCTTATGGATGAAGCCATAGATGAATCGATCCATACCCTCCAAAGTCCTGGGCTTTACTCTACCTTCTATCAAGTCAATGCTTCTGTTCCTCTTCATTATTTCTTATAACAACTCTATTTCCAGGCACGGGAGATGAGACCAGGTTGTGGGGTCCACCATTCTGTGGTACAGAAACTGCATATTTCTTGGTTGTCAATAGAAATAAAAAGGTACACATTTAAGCTATGACTATGCACATATAAATAAATGTGATTAACTGTAGACCAGAAAATGAAAGTCATTATTTTCTGGCTTAAATCTAGACTACTTATAATTTACATAAAATATTTTTCCTACGAAGTAGGCTACCATTTGCAAATTGTCCGGTAGTCAGTCAGTCAGTCCATCCGAATCCTTTCGTCGGCAAAATAAGGAGAATCGTTGACCCTTGATTTTGGCATGAACGTGCATTAGGGGACTGTTACCAGCAAGTTCTGAGCTGACCTAATTTTGATGAATATTTCTGGTGATTTTTATGAAAATCACTGGTGATTCTAACTTGGGCTGTGCCCATCTTAACATAGGCAGGATTTCCACTTGGAGGAGGGGGGTGTCCAAGGGTTCAGTGTATGTTGGAGTCCTAATGCCTACCCTACTTCCTGTGACGTTGGTCACACTGCCATGTGGTTATGGTAATTCCTCTGATTTTATGGTGAGAAATTTCACTTCCTGTGATTGAATTATTAGAGAATTGACCGTAAATATAAATTTTTGGGAAATTCTTCAACTTTGTAATTTATCCCAGCATAAAATTTAAATGTTCAGCGGTTTTGTTTTTATACACCCATCGACAGACGTGGTCGTATTACTGCGATCATGATTTTTGTCCATCAATTAACATTTATTGTCCTTGCATCATGATGCGATGTCGCCAATGCTGGGTTAGAGATTGGTAACAATACTTTGTGTATCCATTGTCCATGGAACCATACTTGGGAGTACCTTGCATGTGAGCCAAAGAAAAAACCTATTGGGCCAGAAAACCTGCAGAAAATGGAAAATCTGCTATTCCAGGTTATGAATTGGTAATATACTTTGGGTATACATGTACCTTGATCATGAAGCAATAAAGAACCCTATTTATTTTGAGATGAAAATACAAGGGTACTCGAGCCAGAAAACCTGCAAAAAGTGGGAAATCTCCAGTTCCAGGTTATAGATTTGCGCTAAACTTTGTGAATATGTTACGTACCGGTACCTATGGATTTTGGGGTCAAAAGATCGAAGGTTAAGGCCACTTTGCCCAGAAAATCTGAAGAAACATGAAAATCTCCTGTTCAGTTTATGAACGGATTCAAAACTTTGGGCATACCTTGCCAATGGGGCAAAGATGAACCCTTTTTATTTTGAGGTCAAAAGGTTAAAGGTTATGGTCCCTTAAGTAAGAAAATGTAAAGATACTCAGAAATTGTATTCTTTATGCCACAACTCCAGTTCAGGGACGTGGATTATGATCGAATTTCAAGTATTCCTCAAACTCATGACATTTATTTTATGGTGTGTCTGTCCATCTGTAAACTTACATATTGTCTGTGCGATGTCACCTGTCCCATGTTTTGCATTGGTAAAACTTCGGGTATACCTTATCCATGGGACATACATGTGGAGGAACCTTATTATTAATTGTGAGGGTGAAAGATCAAAGGCAAGGTCACTTAGGCTGAAAAAAAGAAAATTGTTTTATTTATGTTGTGATCACAAATTATTTGTGTAAACCTAATTGTAGCACTTCAAACTTAATGCAAAGATCTGCAACTCAGTACATGAATTTACTGTATTTAAAGTTTACATTTTCTTCAAAGAGAAATGGGTCTTGTTGAATGTTGTGCGAGTCTGTATTGAAGTCAATTTTGGATCTTGATTCTGTGTTTACAGAGTGTGGCTGTTAACATGAAACACCCTGAAGGGGCGGAGATTGTACGTCAGGTAGGTTAGATGGTTTATGGCTGACAATATTGATCCTGTTTGGTGTTCACTGAGAGTCTAGATAGCACATCTTGCAGATTTCATTTTTCATTTCCATATGTTCTAGTACCATATCTTACTAATGTGGCACTGGCAAGGTGGTTGGCGGGTGCGTGATGGGCACAGGTTCCTTTTGCTTCAATGCAGTCTGCTGAGAAGCATCAAGAACGTGATAATGTGATGTCTAGCACTGTCTTACACCAATATATTAAACCATCTTGAACCTTGATAAACCAGAACTCTGTCAAAAGTGACACTATGATCTGGTTCCAAACATGGTCTGTGTACACAGGTTTCACTGTACTATGATATGACATACGTCACTGGGTTCTTCCAGAACACAATAAATGACAAAAGAAAATATATAAAAAGACACATCACTGCACCACTTTTCAAAGGTTTTTGACCAGAAACAAGAAGTATTTTTTATTGGCTTAATGAATTTACTATTTGTGTAATACGGAATAATAGATGAGTATGTGTAGTATAAAGTATATGTATACTAGTATGTGCTGTTTGCATGATGTGTTGGATGGTGCAAAATAATGGTACCTGACAGTGGATTAGAGAAGTGAAAAGGTGAAAAAGAGCAGATAACTTTTTATAAGTTAACCTCTGAAAATAAGATATTACATGTACAATGAAACGTGTGAATATTGACACTGGGGTAAACTGACCAACCTTTAAATACCGATATTGTCATTGTCGCAATACATAAATGTTAAGTATTTTGGACCTTGATCAACCAGAACCCTGTCAAGACCGACACTACAATCTCATCTGGTCCCAAGCATAGTCGGTATGCACAGGTTTCACTGTACCATCATTAGCTGTCAAAGGTGGAACTGACAGGTGAGCTCCCATCAAAAACCAATACAAAAATGTCAAATTCTGACAGTGGATTAGAGAAGTGAAAAGGTGGAAAAGAGTCTGTGTACACAGACCATGCTTGGGACCAGATCATAGTGTCACTTTTGACAGAGTTCTGGTTTATCAAGGTTCGAGATGGTTTAATATATTGGTGTAAGACAGTGCTAGACATCATATTATCAAGTTCTTGATGCTTCTCAGCAGATGTATGGCTTCTCGATGTATGGCTTTGGAAGTTTTTAAAATTGTAAACAAAATTCACCCAGAGTATCTTCATGATATCGTAGAGCAAAAGGATAGTAAGTACTGCCTACGTGATAGCAACATTGTAAATGTCCCACGGTACAGAACAAAGACCTACGGGTATAACTCCCTGAGTTACCAGGGGGCTAAACTGTGGAACCATCTGCCAAGCCACATGAAACAGGTTTTTACTGTTAGAGAATTCAAGCCACTCTTAAACGAATGGTTCGGCTGTGACTGCACATTATGTGATGATCGATTGTAGTATTTATTAGTTGCTCTATACGGTACCATCTTTAGTAAGTGTCGGTTTCGCATTCCGACTTGTTACTACTGTCTGTGATAGGTTTAAATAGTTCATACATCTGTAATCTAATTCTTAGCTAAGCTCATACTGTGAGTTTGTATTATCTGGTATTTTCATATCCGATATTTTTATTGTAGAGAAAAAATTTATCTTAGAGCGAGTTTATATGACATGATATTTTTATATTATATCAACTAGTTTTTGTATGCGTTTTAACTTTGTTATTAATGCTGTTATATTGTTTACAGTCGGCATAAGTAGCCATCGGCTAATGTTTTATCATTGTAAAAACCGACTTTAAATAAAGATTTGATTTGAATACACCCAAACCTGATACATACAATAGATGCTGACTACCTTTCTCTTGTTTGTATTTTGTGGAAGCTAGCTTACAAAAGTGACGTGTTAGTAGAGAATTACCTACCAGGTAAATTATCAGAGATGGGTCTGGGATATGATGATCTAAAGACTGGCGCACCTGGCCTGATTTACTGTTCGATTACAGGTAATACATGTATGTTAGTGACCTTGAACATCCATTACCCGATTTTTTCAGAACCAATTGTTTAAAGGATTTTTATCAATATTTGTTTTTCCCTGGAATATGGGTCAGAAGAGTTAGTACTTAACTAAGAATTTTTTTAAAATTAGTTTTTTTTAGCTCATCTGGGCCGAAGGCCCGATGGGCTTATGTCATGGCCTGACTGTCCGTCGTCCGTCGTGCGTCGTGCGTCGTCCGTTGTGCGTCGTGCGTAAACATCTTCTTCTCTGAAACCGCTTGGCCGATTAAGCTGAAACTTGGCATGCATGTTCCCCCCAATGAGGACACCAGAATTTGTTCATGCCGTGTCGATACGATTTTAAATATGGCCGCCATGGCGGCCATCTTGAATTTGCCATTGAAACATTGTTATCGCGATTTCTCAGGAACTACTGCATAGATCTTTCTCAAATTTGGTACACAGGTTCCCCTTGGGGGCTAGTGTTGTGCAAGATACCTGTTGTGGTCTGATTCACAAATCCAATATGGCCACCAGGCGGCCATCTTGGATTTCCCCATGAAACATTGTTATTGCAATTTCTCAGGAACTTCTTTGTGGATCTTCCTCAAATTTGGCACACAGGTTCCCCTTGGGGTCTAGTTGTGCAAGATACCTTTTCTGCTCTGATTCGAACATCCAATATGGCCACCAGGCAGCCATCTGGGATTTCCATATGAAACTTCGTTATCGTGATTTATCAGGAAGTACTGCATGGATCTTTCTCAAATTTGATACACAGGTTCCCCTTAGTGTCTAGTTGTGCAAGATGCTTTTGTGGTCTGATTCAGAAATCCAATATGGCCACCAGGCGGCCATCTTGGATTTCGAAATAAAACATTGTTATCTCGATTTCTCAGGAAGTACTGCATGGATCTTTCTCAAATTTGGTACAGAGGTTCCCCTTGGGGTCTAGTTGTGCAAGATACAATTTGTGGTCTAATTGAAAAATCCAATATGGCCACAAGGCGGCCATCTTGAATTTACCAGTGAAATCTTGTCATCATTATTTTTCGTTAACTACTGCATGGATCTTTCTCAAATTTGGTACACAGGTTCCTCTTGGGGGTCTAGTTGTGCAAGATACCTTTTCTGCTCTGATTCGAACATCCAATATGGCCACCAGGCGGCCATCTTGGATTTCCCTATGAAACTTCGTTATCATGATTTATCAGGAAGAACCGCATGGATCTTTCTCAAATTTGATATACAGGTTCTCCTTGGGGTCTAGTTGCGCGAGATACAATTTTCGGTCTGATTGAAAAATCCAATATGACCACCAGGCGGCCATCTTGTATTTCCAGATGAAACATTATCGCGATTTCTCAGGAACTACTGCATGGATCGTTCTCAAATTTGGTACAGATCTAGAGGTTCCCCTCGGGGTCTAGTTGCGCAAGATACAATTTGTAGTCTGATTGAAAAATCCAATATGGCCACCAGGTGGCCATCTTGGATTTCCAGATGAAACATTATCGTGATTTCTCAGGAACTACTGCATGGATCTTTCTCAAATTTGGTACAGAGGTTGCCCTTGGGGTCTAGCTGTGCAGGATACCATATGTGGTCTGATTGAAAAATCCAATATGGCCACCAGGTGGCCATCTTGGATTTCCCCATGAAATTTTGTTATCGTAAATTCTTAGGATATTACTGCATGGATGTTGATACACAGGTTCCCCTTGTGGTCCAGTTGTGCAAGATACCTTTTTTTGGTTCATTTCGAAAATCCAATATTGCCGCATCTTGAATTTCCCATGAAACTTTATCATAAAATCTCAGGAACTAACTGCATGGATCATTTTATAGTGTTCAGGGGGGGACAACACAAGTTACAAACTCATCTATTGCAGTTCTTTAGTAAAAATTTCTCACAGCTACTTTCTCCAGTTACAGACAGATGACCTACAGTGCTGTGGCACTATCTTTTACATCTTCGCAGACAGATGGGGGTATGTGTTGGTTAGGCCATACCTCACCAGAGATTACTTTCATTGGAAAAATGTCCTGTTACATCTCATTGCCATCGTAACAACCCAGTCGCACATATTTCGTACTCGACATGTCTCCCCTGGTGCATATACCCACAAAATATTGGAATCGTAGGTTAAAAACTGTCCAATGTACTGTCCGGACACGAAGTGGACAGACGGACGAACGACTGCAATCACATAATAAAAATTGGTTCTGGTTATTGCTTATACAGCTTACTGACAATCACACATTATATTTTGGTATAATTGCCTTTATTCCATAACCTCCAATTACAATCATGAATTTGCGGCTTGACCTCCTGTGAAATCGACTATGTTGCCATTTTGTTCAGGGGAGACAACGCAAGTTAGAAAATCATCTATTGCAGTTCTTCAGTAAAAATTTCTCGCAGCCACTTTCTCCAGTTATAGCCAGATGAGCGCTACAGTGCCATGGCACTATCTTTTTGTAAATCTTTCGGGATAGAACAAGCCCTCAGAACTTATGTCTTTGTATTGCTAGTTTATAATTATTGGTGAATAAATATCTATCTATCTAGCTATCTAATGTCGTTTGGTCTGGTTGTATGATTCAAATCATTTTCCAAAATATGCTTGTTGTTGATTAAGAAAATATCAGAATATGCTAATCATGCTAAATGTTCATGGAGTGTACAGTACTACGTCTGGGTGATGTAGTTTTTACATTGATTTCTCGGTGGTCAAACTCGTCAAGTGTTGCAGCATGCTATTGAATATCACATGTGTGTTTGTTTGTAAATCTGGCTCTAGTATTTCCTAGAACATGATTAATTTGTAGTTCTTCAATACACAAGAAAACTTTTTGATGCAGATGCATCAATGCCGACGGAAACGTTTGTAGCTTATAATCTGTGTATTACAAGCCGATTACGTGTGCAACTGGTGAATACAGGTCACGATGCACCATTATGGTTAAAAAACGTGGATTTGTTTGTTTTCATTAAAGGTTTGACTAATGTAGTTCGTGCAAGGACCCATCTGGAAAGTGGGGGGTTAGCTAGAAGTTAAGTGCTTGCTGGCAAAATGTGCACATGAACCGCATGTCGAACTAGGACTTTGAAAGTAATGTTCTCTGGTTGACGTATTAAGTCACTTCACATAGCCTGATGTAAGAGTTCGCGCTGTGGCGTTATATGGGACCCATCATCAAGCCACTATTTCTTTATTGATGTGTGTCATTGTAAATTAAGCCTAGATCGACTTTCTCTACACATCAATCCGATCCGCGTGTTTTACTGTTTCGAGTTTTTAGTAACTCGGAGTTCAATCTCAAACATTTTGCTGCAGACATACAGGTGAATAACTTGATCATGTATGGTCATCGATTTGGTCTCTCAGCCATAATAAAATAGTACTAAAGGACATTTATTCGATGAAGTCATTATAACAGAATTAATATTATTGTGTTAACCACGAACGGGTGATACAATCCTGTCGTTTTACGATATGAAACTAGTTGGATCACTCCATGGCACGTCTGTGAAGTATGGCTCGAGAAAACGCCTGTTACTCATTCAATATAAAGATGGCCGCTCCCATGTTTACTGAATTCAGATATCTGGCGGCGCTGCGCCGCCGGAAATGAAACACTGTCTGCCATTCTCCTCTTTCACTATTCAGTCTTTTGGAGTAAGCTTACCTCTGGGATTAAGAGAAACCCATATAACTTCATCAAGGGATGAAAATTGCCATTTTAGGGGAAGAGTATTGAGCTGTATTACGTATATGCCCGTATACAGGAAAAGATAACCCTTCATTTCAAATATAACTACATGTATGTTCATTACGATGTTTTCAGACTCTGATGATGATGATGATGATGATGATGATGATGACGATGTAGAAATGACATTCGACGATGCCCCTGATCTGGTCGATGGAGAGGGATTACCGGACTACTTTCCCAGGACAGAATCCTATTGGCTAGAACAGGCCAAAGTGTTTTCTGACAATGAAGATCTTGGTTTAAAAGCCAAGCATTTGAAACAGCTCGCGTTAGATTTGGCTCAAGAATATTTGAAGAAACTGAAAAAATGATGTGATATCTTGTACATGATACAAGCTGTACCGGTCACATGACTTTATTATAGAAAGACCTATTGACACTTGCATTGTGGGAGATGAAATACACAAGTGTCAGTCAATCCTCAAGTGAACACAAGGTGAGAAATATATCATGAACTATTTTTACCAACTAACAGTTTCTTGTTTCTTGTTTGGTTTCCCTTTAATACAGGTCCATACTTCATGCAGGGATCACCAAACAATGCATACGGTAATTCCTCTAATAAATCGATTACCCTATAAGGAATCGATCACCCATGATTTGGGGAGAAAAATACGATCGGAAGTTGTAATAATTCAATGAAACACTGTCGAGAAACCCCCCGATTTTTAGCAGATCCCGTTTGTCATAAAAATGTCATCATAGGCAATGCTGATGTGCACATGTTGACCAGGGATTCATAGTTGTTGAGTTTTACTACTGTAACGATGGCAGAAATATCTAAAAAAATCAAAACTGATCGTAAAAAAACTAAATTTTGTACAATTTACAAGTGAAATACTAAACATTTTCACATAACTCAGTTTCTGAAGCGTTGTTGTTGCTGTCAGCTAAAATCAAAACTCATAAGTTTTAAAATAGCCGATCAACTTGATCGGGAACCTTAGTGCCCATGGTAGACAAATGAGTAAAAGAAGGTTCTCGACTGTGCCACTACAAGCATGGCAGCAGAGCAATCGAGATGGCGGTCAGGAATACATTAATTTCCACTCTTCGCGTCTATTGCCACAGATGGAATCCAGTGTTCTCAAATTGTTTAGTTCATTTTACAAACATCACAAACTGCATCTAAAGAATGTTTTTTTCAATAAAATCGGCTGCATGAATTTGAAATTGCGGTGTTGGAAACTGGACACTTGCTGGTTTATTCTCATTCTTCATGACTTTAGGGTTTACCTGATTTGCAATAAATCGATCACCCCACTATTTTATCACCTCAAATATCACTTCCGGTGATCGATTTATTAGAGGAATTACCGTACAATAGCCTGTCTGAAGACAACAATGGTTCTAGACCCAGGACTTTTCAGCCGTGTAAATCTCTATGATAATCCTTCTAATAAATTCACTCACACTATTAAAATTCAGTCACCCCCTAGTTTCGACAAAAAAAATCCAATTGGTGGTTCTAATAAATTTGATCCTCCTCTAAAATCATTAAAATAGTGAAGAAATAATGGATTATATGTATGATTTTGAACCATTTGTCAACTTCCTGTTCCTGATAAATTTGATCTCCACCAGACTTGATGGTGGGAAATTTCACTTCCTGTGATTGAATTATTAGAGGGATTACCATAGCCATTAGATCCTTACATGAAGTATTGACCCACTTTCAATTTGTTCACTGCCAGGAATACCAATACATGTAGACCGTTTGATGATTTCAGGCCCTGCACTCTGATGGGGCTATCTCAGTATTAAACTCAGATATAATATCACGTATGAATTCAGCAAATCCCATGCGAATTTGAAACTACATTTGTTAGCCAATCAGGTGGCTAGCTTGTTGAAACAGTTTCAAAATCACACCCACAGTAATTACTGTTGCACACGGACTAATATATAAAAATTATCAGGAAATGGTATCCAAATATGGCATAATTTCCAGACATTGTGCATGGTAAACCATAAAGATCAAAGAGTTTACTCTCGTCGAAATGTCTGGCTTTGTTCAGGGGTAGAATATATCAAAAGATTGTGCTGTGCGATGATGTTAATCTCCGTGAATAAACGTCAATCATTGTCAGAGAGAAAAGTCAGAGAGTGTCGCGATTGGCTTATTATGGGATCTCGCAGGATAACGGCAAAGATTTCGCACAAAGTTTTCATAGCATTACCTCTAGATGGTATTCCCTTGATTTACCATATTGGTTTACCTAGATTGTCTGATGGGGCTGATTTAACCTGACCTCAGTCACATCAAAAGTTTTGCATCCAAATCTCCAATGAATCAATGGCACTTTTCAATTCAGGTTGACTATAATTAATATCTAGCTTCACAGGCACTTTTTGGAAAAAAAATGGCAAGGGAGGGAGGCTTTTTTTAATCTTTTATTTTTCTTTCTTTCGCACTGGACAAATATATTCATCTTTTCTAACACACCAATCAGTAGTCTAAAGTGTAACTGGGGTACTCGTGTAAGTGTACGTCATATCCAAGATAACGATGTGAATAACAAAATGTAATAAAGTTTTTCCCCAACATTTCACCTGTAGCCTGTCTCAGAGGATTCAAAGGCAGCTTTCTACAGTGGGAGAGAAATCTTCACTGCCTCTTTTGATGTCAGAGATGAGGTTGACGACGTCAAAGTTCCAGCGTCCTGCACAGTCTGTGGGACGCCGCGGCAATGTAGAGAATTGAACAAGTTTGCAACATTGTTGCATTGTGACGTGGTCAATATTTCTATAATAACGTCGCAAGTTCCGACATGCTTGTGGCGCTATGCCCTAAATTAACATAAATAACATTGAAATTGTTAAAATTAAAGTCTTAAAACCAGAAACAGGGTATAAATCCTATAATTTAGAAGATTATCTTTAATATGACGTAAACTTGCAAAAGTGCCACATTTACATTTCAATACAAGTTGCATGAAATGAAGGATGTTCTTTGAGTTACTTGATGAGTCCACCTTCAACGATACTCTTTCCTTTGAATAAAGGAAGAGACTGACTCAATGTGTGAGAACATTATTTTGGCGAAACTTTCAGAGAGAAATGTGTAAAAACGAAAAAAAAAAAAAAAATTGGAATTGAATACTTTCCTGCTCCTAGATTCCAATCTGGTTTCAATTTATCGCCAAATGTTCCAGTACATAACTGTGGGTGACCCTGTGTGAGATTTGAAACTTCAACCATCAGGTTATGGCATTTACACTGTATCATCCTGAGAATAACAACGTTAAAGGCGAAATGCAAAGGTTTTCATATTTTCCTCTTTTATATTCTTCATGGGCCATTTAATGATTGAAATATCAGCCTAATTAGTTCATTTGATTTTATTTGAAGTATTTTGTCTCCTGGTAGCTTTTGAAGAGTGCTTCGAAGTTGGTATCTCAAACCCGGTCGATTTCAGAAATGAAATCCACACCGCTTATCTGCCCTTGTTTGACGCTGGTTTGTGACGTCACATCCGACCGCCTGGCCGGTCGTCAATACTCGTAACGTTGATTCAACAGGCAGCTGGTCTGACGTGATGTCACAATCAAGGAAAGATGAGTGATGACGTTTTGCAAATCTGAATTCAGCTGGGATAGGGTTACCAACTTTTAAAAACATTCTAGCACCCACGATAATTCGAATTAATCCAAGTGAAGTAGATATACTGGTATTTCTATCATTATTCAACCTATATTGAATGTAAAAGGGAGAATTTAAAAACCTTTGCATTTCACCTTTGAGTTAATTTCCAAATGGAGTTCAGATAATATTTACTGTAATGGTTCATACTTTCTCGGTGAGATCATTATGCTGCCATACTTGGCTGTATGTGAAAGATAGTGGTCAAATGTACTCCTCTGAGAACCGGACGACTTTGAGACAACCTGTCACACAATCTTAATAAATTATTATCCTATCAATGCTCCCCAATTGTACATGTTGCTATATAGGATCTTACGTATTTCAACTGAATCTGGTGTTTTGAGCGCCAATGTCATGAATATTTAATAGCATTATGACATCACGGTCGCATCTGGACTAATCCATGCGCAGTCGGGGTGGGGGGGGGGGGTAGGTTCACCGTCTTCGTTTACCCCAATGTTTACACCAAAGACCAGTCCATATATCTACCCCGTATTATGGTGCCACAATGTCGGGACTGCGGCAACATGAAAAGACACCCCACCAGCGCAGCGTCTAATTCGGCTGAGCCAACCGTAAATTCTCTACCATTTATGTTACCTTCAAAGCACTATGAAGAGTTCTCAGGATTGATTGACGCTCGAGTTACTGCAAACCTGTTAGATCCTACAAGCGACATATCCAAATGGGGGGAGCAGATAGGATTTAATTTTAATTAGATTGCCTGTCACATGTCGTACATGTAGCTATATGTTCGGCCAAAGAAACTTTTGTTCCTGGTCCAGGACTGTAACACCGTTAAATGTAAAACTTGCGCTGAATGTGACACCATCACAACAGGGCAGTAACTAGAAATTTTTAGGAGCTAGGGGTGTTCCGTACATTCGATATGAAAGAAGCTGCCGCACTGCACTGCCAAAGCACATGAAAGCTCTGGGAGTATTAACTGCTCTAACATACAGCCAGACAACATTACTTTACATACATTACCATTGGTTGTTAAGAAGAAATCCATTATTTGTTTTAGTTTTGGTGCCTGGTAGTTTGGGTGCGTATTTGGGGACGTCGTTTTCACATTCGTGGCAAATTGTCACATTTTTGGACGGTTTCACATTTAGCATAAATTTCACGTTTAACGTTGCTACTCATGACCCTCGAGAACGGTGGCATGATGAAGCATGTTTTTCATGCCATGCCGAATTTAGTTGAAGTGGCATTATGTTTTTGCCTTGTCCATACCTCCATAGCGCTTCAGCTTGTCTAGATGATACCTTGAGCTATATGCCCTACTGGTCTTCTTGATAATTCACAGGTATATTGCCTGAAGAAGCCTACTGATCTTGGGGTTGAAAGGTCAAGGTAACAGTAACAACCTTATTTTGAGATCTGCTCTACTTCACAGAAATAGTGACCATGTGATTGCCAAATTATTTGGGGGTCAACTTCATTTAATGCCCTGAATCAGAAACAGATTTTCCGAAACTATTTCACTAGCTGACAGCCTTTCTATACTAACAGGGCCTTATCCTGGTCATTTTAACCCATTACAATGGATTTGGGTGCCATGAGTTTGGTTACTGAATTGGGTAAATGTAAAAACGAACAAAAAGAAAAAGTCTTTCTGAACATGCTGAAACCATGTAATGTTCCAAGATATCAAGTAAAAAGTGATAGTAAACCCTCCGACGAAGTGAAGGTCAAATGAAAGACAAATTTCAACTGTATCCAAATATATTTTTACTTCATTTATGCGATGTTTTCTAACCGAGTGAAAAGTACTTAACTTTTTGTTGGTAATTCAGAAGTACCAAGACAATTTGAATCTTGCATTTAATTTCCTCGATTTTGGTGAAACATGCTCAATGGAACAGTGGGTCCGTGTTGAAACTCAAAGTATACACACCTTAAGCTTGAGTCAAGCATAACAAAGTTTAAAATATATGTATAAACGCTGTGTGACATCACTGGATACAGCTCACCATTCTCCAGTGTACGAGTTGTCACAGCGAAACAGCTCACCAATTACCAATATACGAGTTGCCAGAGCATTACCATCATAGCTCTCTAGATTTGTATCTAATACCGCTTATGCCGGTGCTAGGGGCCGTGTGGTCATATCATTCAAGTTGCCACATGAACAGGTACAATAAAAGCGTGCCTAAGATACAACACATATCACGAATCGTTAGATTCTTGGTATGTGCTTTAGAATAGGTTAACCGGAAGACTATGCTGTGAAGTCATCTGGCTACGCCAGTATGTCGGCACCTCTTCCCACTTCCCTTATATGTGTTGTAATGATCACGACAGACCACCATAGAATCCCATGCTTTATTTGCAGTTTACTCTGGGTAATAAAATCGTAAAAAATGATAAAAAATATTTTCAGACACCGTTTCTAATTGTCTTTCATTTGATGGAAACTTTACTTTAGGGTTTACGATCACTTTAATGAGTTTCAGCAGTCATACCACCTGTTTCACTGCCTTGCCACACTCCACGGCACACATGTAGGTGCCCAAACTGAAGTGTAGATTAGGCTCTGGTTCAACGCTACATTACCAAAAATTCAAGGTTGGTAAATTTTTCTTGGATAAATTTTGCGGAAAACAGTGTCCACACGCATGGACTGGTTGAGAATGACATGCACTCTGACCAGAAACAACAGATATCATATAGTACAATATTGATGGTTGTTCAATGTTTGAAAAAGATAAGCCAATGCAACTCATCGTAGTTAATAGAAGATCGACATTCTCAGCACTGTGAATGTGTACCAACTTTGAACTTGAGAGTCGCTATGTATTCATATTTATTTAACCGCTTCTGGACAAAGTGGAACATTAGGTATAGGTAGTACCATTTCGGTACCATTTCTTAGATCAATGGAAGGTCACATACCGGTGGATAAATAAGAGGCCGGGCAGGGCCATCTGTGTATATTATCTATTCTATCCGTGATGAGAAGATCTTCATCCATGAAAGCATAACTGTAATTCTCAAAGTACTGGGGATATTCTGAACCAGGCTGGGATTTATGATAATATTAACGCATGTCTCTCTGGGTTCAAAGGGGTATGACAACCATGCTGTATAAATGTTGGGCTTGGAGGAAGGGGGAACGAGCTCGCAAAAACAAAAAATCCTGAGAAAATCAACATGTGAAGTAACTAGATTTTTGCAGACACTAGGAATGGTGTTTGCTGTAAATTTTAAAGGTGACCAGTGAACAAAATGTGGAATATGGTATAAATATGCGTTTTTGGTGTGAGACCTCCGGCCCCCACCCTTGTGAACCTCACGAGTCTGCTGATGGATTATGAAAGCTGATCTATGTATGTATATGAGGGGGCAGGTAGTTGAACATTCCGGTGAGTACAAGGATGCCACTATAAGGTCAGTGATCAGGAATACTTATTTTAGAGTTCACATTGCCAACATGTGTGTAGCCTGAATAAAGTTCTGGAGAATATGATAGCCCGGCCCTTGGTCAGTTTGGTCAGAGTTGCCTTGACCCCAGGTCAGCTTCAATTATCAGCACTCTGATTTAGTCTGTAAACTATCCACAGGTTGATGTGCAGCTAAATCTGACCAATCAGGAAGTGGACATGCTGTAAGCCCACCATGACATTCCCTGTAAGTTACTGTGCATGAGCATTCACATATTACCACCTCCCTCAAGTTCCAGTCCCTTTCATCTTGTCAGCTCATCATTATGCACATTGTATTTCAATAATTGTACTTTGTCTGATGGTGAAGTCCTGATATGCCGTTATACCATTGATTGTCACGCCTCATTGAATCCAAGCACTGATTGTTTGGGTATTTGTCAGTTTTCCTATGCTCAGTTTATGGGGGGGGGGGGGTTTCAATTCACATGCCTAAGCTGGCAGGAATTAGGTGCTTGTGCGTTATTGGTGTATCAGATTTGAAAATATGGGATAAAGTGCTTACAATATTGCAAATATTGGTGTGTAATAGTTGGAAATATTCCATATTGTGTACCTCCCCATATATTAAGCATATGATTGCCAGAGCAGTACCATTGCCAGAGCATTCTCGCAGTACCATTGTCAGAGCATTCTCGCAGTACCATTGCCAGAGCATTCTCTCAGTACCATGGCCAGAGCATTCTCAGAGTACCATTGTCAGAGTATTCTCACAGTACCATTGCCATTGCCAGAGCATTCTCACAGTACCATTGTCAGAACATTCTCCCAGTACCATTGTCAGAGCATTCTCACAGTACCATTGTCAGAGCATTCTCGCAATACCATTGCCAGAGCATTCTCACAGTACCACTGCCAGAGCATTCTCACAGTACCATTGCCAGAGCATTCTCGCAGTACCATTGCCAGAGCATTCTCACAGTACCATTGCCAGAACATTCTCACAGTACCATTGCCAGAGCATTCTCACAGTACCATTGCCAGAGCATTCTCGAAGTACCATTGCCAGAGCATTCTCGAAGTATCATTGCCAGAGCATTCTCACAGCACCATTGCCAGAGCATTCTCACAGTACCATTGCCAGAACATTCTTAAAGTACCACAGTACCATTGCCGAAGCATTCTCACAGTACTATTGCCAGAGCATTCTCACAGTACCATTCTAATTGCCAGAGCATTCTCGCAGTACCATTGCCAAAGCATTCTCGCAGTACTATTGCCAGAGCATTCTCACAGTACCATTGCCAGAGCATTCTCGCAGTACAATTGTCAGAGCATTCTTGCAGTACCATTCCCGAAGCATTCTCACAGTACTATTGCCAGAGCATTTTCACAGTACCATTGCCAGAGCATTCTCACAGTACCATTGCCAGAGCATTCTCACAGTACCATTGCCAGAGCATTCTTTAAGTAGCACAGCATCATTGCCAAAGTATTCTCACAGTACCATTGCCAGAGCATTCTCATAGTACCACTGCCTGAGCAGTCTTGAAGAATCATCGCCATTGCCTAAGCATTTTTAATGTACCACTGCCTGAGCATTCTTACAGTACCATTGCCAGAGCATTCTCACATACAATTGCCACAGCATTCTCACAGTACCATTGCCAGAGTATTCTCACAGTACCATTGCATTCTCACAGTACCATTGCCAGAGCCTTCTCACAGTACCATTGCCTGAGCATTCTCACAGTACCCCTGCCAGAGTATTCTCACAGTACCATTGCATTCTCACAGTACCACTGCCAGAGCATTCTCAAAGTACCATTGCCTGAACATTCTCACAGTACCACTGCCAGAGCATTCTCACAGTACCATTGCCTGGGCATTTTCACAGTACCATTGCCAGAGCATTCTCGAAGTACCATTTCCAGAGCATTCTCACAGTACCATTGCCAGAGCATTCTCACAGTACCATTGCAGAGCATTCTTAAAGTACCACAGTACCATTGCCGAAGCATTCTCACAGTACTATTGCCAGAGCATTCTCACAGTACCATTGTTATTGCCAGAGCATTCTCACAGTACCATTGCAAGAGCATTCTCACAGTACCATTTCAAGAGCATTCTCAAAGTACCATTCCCACTACCAGAGCATTCTTACAGTACCATTGTCAGAGTATCCTCAGAGTACTACTGCCAGAACATCCTCAGAGTACCATTGCCCGAGCATTCTCACAGTACCATTGCAAGAGCATTCTCACAGTACCATTGCCAGAGTATTCTCACAGCACCATTGCCAGAGCATTCTCACAGTACCATTGCCAGAGCATTCTCACAATACCATTGCCAGAGCATTCTCTCAGTACCATTGCCAGAGCATTCTCTCAGTACCATTGCCAGAGCATTCTCTCAGTACCATTGCCAGAGTATTCTCACAGTACCACTGCCTGAACATTCTCCCAGTACCATTGCCAGAGCATTCTTAAAGTAGCACAGTATCATTACCGAAGTATTCTCACAGTACCATTGTCAGAGCATTCTGACAGTACCACTGCCTGAGCATTCTCACAGTACCATTGCCAGAGCATTCTTAAAGTACCACAGTATCATTGCCAGAGCATTCGCTCAGTACCATTGCCAGATCATTCTCACAGTACCATTACCAGAGCATTCTCATAGTACCACTGCCTAAGCATTCTTGAAGAATCATCGCCATTGCCTAAGCATTTTTAATGTACCACTGCCTGAGCATTCTCACAGTACCATTGCCAAAGCATTCTCACATACCATTGCCAGAGCATTCTCACAGTCCCACTTCCATTGCCAGAGCATTCTCACAGTACCATTGCCAGAGCATTCTTTAAGTAGCACAGCATCATTGCTGAAGTATTCTCACAGTACCATTGCCAGAGCATTCTCATAGTATCACTGCCTGAGCATTCTTACAGTACCATTGCCAGAGCATTCTCACATACCATTGCCACAGCATTCTCACAGTACCATTGCCAGAGTATTCTCACAGTACCATTGCCAGAGCCTTCTCACAGTACCATTGCCTGAGCATTCTCACAGTACCACTGCCAGAGTATTCTCACAGTACCATTGCATTCTCACAGTACCACTGCCAGAGCATTCTCAAAGTACCATTGCCTTAACATTCTCACAGTACCACTGCCAGAGCATTCTCACAGTACCATTGCCTGGGCATTTTCACAGTACCATTGCCAAAGCATTCTCACATACCATTGCCAGAGCATTCTCACAGTACCATTGCCAGAGCATTCTCACAGTACCATTGCCAGAGCATTCTCACAGTACCATTGCCAGAGCATTCTCCCTGCACCATTGCCAGAGCATTCTCACAGTACCATTGTCAGAGCATTCTCGCAGTATCATTTCCATTGACTGAGCATTCTCACAGTACCATTGCCATTGTCTGAGCATGTGCCATTCCGATTATCTGGGTATTCTCAGCATTGTCTGACCATTCTCACAATATCGATTGTATTGCCTGAGCATTCTCACTACCATTCACATTGCCAGAGCATTCTCAGAGTACTTTTACATTGGCATTCTCAAAGTACCATGTCCATGCCTGAGCAGTCTCAAGCTATTTGTCCCGTTGCCTAAGCATTCTCAAAGTATCATTCACATTGCTTAAAGGAGTACTTACCTTATTTTATATAGGTTCCTATTACAAAGGATAGACTCTAAAAGAAATATAACCCACTATTTTACTGTCGTTGAGGGTGATTAACCTATTATTTTTATTACATTTTGTGAAGCATTGCTTCCGCTTCGAGGTCGACGTGGCTGCCGCCATGTTGCCTGTGGATGAGGTGACTGATGATGTCGGCATTCATGACAACGTCACAGCTAACGCTTGATCCAGGGACGTTCCAACTACAGACATTTGAATTACTCTGGGTCCAAGTTTTAATTCGAGAAAAACACTGGCGTAGCAAATCCCACGGGCGTAATTCCTTAAAGGAAATTGGTTTAGGTTATCTCTGCCAACTGAAGAATATCTTCCCCAAGATTTTCAACTGAGACTCGCCCGATTCAATTTGGATGAAATCTGAAGCTGAGCGGTAAACTAAAGAGTGTCCTCTGCAATTGTCCAGTTATTTGAGTTGAAGAACAATGCTTGTAACTTCATAAAAGATTTCACAATAACACTTGAACTACTAAAATCAACTAGATTGTCAGTGAAGTTACTAGGTTCCTTCTTGTGCGAATTATCGGCATGACCAACACGATCAACCTTAAATCTCCATGATGTGACGTTTTTAGATGAGTATACACTCACTTCCGCTCATCTAAAAACATCCTGCTGTGCACATCGTGGCGAGCAACAAAATATTCAATATCTCTTTTATTTCGCATTGTATCAACATAAGTTTTATATAATGAGGTTTGGAATACGATTGCTCATAAATATAGTCATACTCAAAAATAATGTAAGTACTCCTTTAAGTATTCTCAATGTATCATTCCTATTACCTGAACATTCTCAAAGTACGATTCACATTGTCTGAACATTCTCAAAGTACCATTCACATTGTCTGAGCATTCTCAAAGTACCACTAACATTGTCCTGAGCATTCTAAATGTACCATTCCCATTGCCTGAGCATTTTCAATGTACCATTGCCTGAGCATTCTCAAAGTACCATTAACATTGTCCTGAGCATTCTAAACGTACCATTCCCATTGCCTGAGCATTTTTAATGTACCATTGTCTGATCATTCTCACAGTACCATTGCTTGATCATTCTCGGGAGTTCAATTCCCGTTGTCTGAGCTTGTATCATTCAGATTATCTGGGTATTCTCAGGAGTATGATTGTCTTAGCATTCTCAGAAATACTGCTACCATTCTCATTGCCTGGGCATTCTCAATATTCCATTTCCATTGCCTGACTATTCTCAAGGTATCATTGTCCTCCAATGCCCAAAGGGCTAAAGGACTATAGTATTGGGGTGCGTCTGTCCGTCTATTCATATGTCCATGCATGCGTCCGAACGTCTCAAGTGTTTTCTTCTTCTTAACTTGTTAACCACTTAAGAAACATATTGAAAAGGTGATTCTTCATACTAAGACACCCATAGAAACGATTTTAAAAATGTTATTTCTCTATAAGAAACGATTTTAAAAATGTCATTTCTCTTGGGAAAACTGTCTTTGAAACAGGTAATTGTGCAACATTGTAACGAACTTTCAACAATGTTTCATTACAATGTTGCACAATTATAACCACTTAAGGTATCAAATGTGGGTCGTGGCGACTTTGTTTCTGGAAAATAACTTCTCAGTCTTCTGGAAAACTGAACAGATGCTTTTCACACCGATCTGCCTATTTTGTTTCTGGACAGTAGGGTAACTTTTGAAAACCTGAATGGATTCTTTCCAAATTTGGTATGTAAATTGGTACCTGGCCTCAAGATCTCGCTTGGGATTGTTTTTCACACTGATCCGCCAAGTTAAAATGTCTTGTCCATACATTGACCACCTACAGGTTACCAGGGCTCACCTGTGGGCCAAGTTAAAATTTTGTTTCCGGACATTAACTTCTGAAAACCTGACTGGATTAGGACAAATTCGGTAATTATAGGTACCTTGCCCCTGGATCTCACTTGGGTTTGCTCTCCATGCCAGGTACTAAACGTTACGGTCTCGAGCCAAATCAATGGTTTCAACATCGGGGGACTTCAACTGCTCGGGTTTTCATTATCACTGCATGGCCATTCTCAGAGTACTGTTGTTACCCTTAAATTGTCTGAGCATTCTCAGAGAATTAGTCCTGCTCCTGGGATATAGTCCACAGTTTCAGATTATTTTCCCCTAAATAAATTTGTAGCTAGTACAGCAGAGCGCGCACCCAGGTTTGACCTTATGAGAATTCCCCTTCCCTTTTTAGTAGCCAATATTTATAGTAGGCCTATCATGCTACTGGGCACTGCCATTCCTTCGAGCAGACATATGTATTGTTAGACATGTTAGAGTATCATTCCCATTGTCTGAGAATTCTCAAACAAGCCTTGCTTTTCATCAAATTCCACAGAAATCCAAACAAATTCTCAGCATCAAACTCTTCAGGAATCTAAAGCTATCATTTCTATACAGATTGCTAAAATTGGATGTATTCTGTTGAATTTCTGTAAATTATTAAGCGGGAGTGCTGACGGGAGTATGGTAATGTGGAGAAACAAGCCAAGTTGATGTACCCTTCCAATTACTGTACCATTCCCATCATGTGCCTGGCATTCTCATTTCGTTTTCTGAGCATTCTCAAAGTCTTGTTTTCTCCGACACTGTTTTACAGACAGTCCATATAGTATGTCATGGTATTGGGGTGATTTGTGGGGAATTCGGGTGCACACATTGCATCCCAAAGTTGTTGCTTAATATATGGAAGGACCCTGTCAAGGTATGGTGCATGTATATGCTAAGGATCCACACAGATGACCAATATGGACGGTTATACCAAATGGTCCGAAATCCTGTCCATTTCTTATGCTAAATTTAATGTAAATGTGAATATTCAAAATTGTGAGGTGTTTTTGTGGATCATTTTTAAAACGACTAAACTTTGAAAACAACAGCAGTAAATATCATGCCCCTTTGAAAATGGTAAGGACTGTGACCGCTCGACTTTTGACGTCAACCTGATTATGATTGCTGTAACAGCTTACAGCACTGTTATGTCAGCGATGTCATGTTTGCGTCCCATGTCAGAGGCTATGACGCTTGAAATGCCATTACATGTACGACGATGCCCACACAATGCAATCGTAATAAGGCAATGACGTCCTCCATCACCTCTTGTCTCAAAACCCACTGACATAATTCAAGAAAAAGACACAATTTGTCATTTCGACCACCACTCGGCATGCTCAGTATCTTTAAATAGAAAGCAGCGTGCTGGCCTTTTTGTATAACCTTTAAAAAGAATGAATGAAAACAGAATATGAATATAAACTGTAACAGACATGGTTTATTTGTGACTAGCTTTGTACATTATATGGTTGTCCATTCACTGTACTTGGCTGTCAGACAGAAGGAGGACTGTACTCGGTATACACTCATTGGCAGGTCAACGTTCTGGCGCGATGAATCATATACATACTGCGTACGATTACCTCCGTAATTTCTCAAATCAGAAAATCATCAAACTCAGTTCAATGTTAAATTGTGCTTTAGCTGTCAAAAGAAAAATCAACGAATCATTTCGATCTTAACAATCTTTAAGCATATTTAGATATCGTGATGAAGCTGATGTTGCTATGGTGATTCAAGATGGCTGCCATTGCCAGCAAAAAAAAACTATAAACATTACCATACAACATCAACAAAAGGCTGCCAGTGGCTCATATTCAGAACAATAATAAATATTACTGGTGTTGTTCGTCAACTCTTCCTTGTCTGTCGTTTCGCCCAAAAATAGGCATTAAATTGAGTAATTTGAGATTAGGCATCAAGATAAAATTTATGTTTTCACCAATAATGCTGTGAAATGGTTCCGTGCTCGTAAACTTCGAAGTTAAATTCAACATCATTGCATGTTTTAGAAAAATATAGATCAAGTTATGTGTTGACACTGTGCCACAAAAATTTAATAGCATATTTAATTAAGGGAGATTAAAGATTTATAATTTGATAAAGTTTCCATTATAACAATAACCTGCAACTGGGGATATAACTATATTTAACTGTACAGATCTACATCACATTATTGACTATGCTCACAAAGTGCCGAGACCGACCTTAAAATATGGAGGAAATCAAAACTTAAATTACTGCTCAGTGGTTCAGAACCACCCTCTAAGGCTTTTGAAATGTTATTCCAAATATCTGGGGTGTTTTTTTTGCCATTTGCAATGTAGAATTAGTGGCTTTGTTCCGGATTGAGGAATGGGTGTTGAAATTAAAACAGTTCAAACCTTTTCATATTAAACTTGGTGCTATGTATGTTATAGTGTTCACTTTTGTTGACCAGGCCTGGGTAGGAATTTTTTTAAGACAAATGAAAAGAGAAATATAAATGCAGCATTGCCAAAGGGTACTGTACTGTAGGAAAGAAGGAAATTGAACTAATTGGTTTATATCACATCTGATTGGTTTATATCAAAGGGGAGGAGGAATTGTTCTGATTGGTTAAATCTGAGAAGAGGAAAGCTTCTGATTGGTTAACATCAAAAGGAGGGGGGATTGTTCTTAATGGTTAATACTTCAGTCAGAGAGAGAATTGAAGAGGAGAGGAAAATGCGCCGATAGGACAATATTTTAAACCCAGGAAAGAAGGAACGTGATTTGATTGGGTAATATCAGGAAAATTATTCTATGGGTTAATATCTACTGGAGAGAAATATTGTTCCCATTCCATCGCACATCTATTTGAGAAATGTGGAAAATCTTCTGTTTGCTAAAAGATTGACCTAAGTTACTTTATTTTATTCTCTTCCACCAGTCTCATTAGACAAATGCAAAGTCTATAATATAAAGTAACTTAGGTGAAAAAAATGTTTCACCTCAGAAAGTCTCAAATAATGGAATATTGCATGTGTAGTTCTCTTGTGTTACATTGATTACATTATTCTGGTGTATTGTTCATTGCTTTGTCAAAATTCATCCCAGACTTGTCTCTGGCCATAAGCTGAAATAACATAATTACTGGAAGGAATTTAAACCTTGTAGTTCGGTGGATAAGAAAAATGGAATCACAGGTTCTTACGCCATTTTGACGAGATGCCCATTGCACCCATTATGCCTCACAGTTCACTTTGCCATATTTTGTTGGACTGAAATCATTCAGTCACAGTAAAAGCACAAACATATCAATTAAAATATGAAACACAGCATATGAATTTATGGGGGAATGATATTAATACCTTGGATGTACAGAATACTGGCGAACATACAGAAGGTTATCATCCAAGATCCTCCTTATATGGTCGTCCTCAACAGTGGGATAAATATAGGTCAACACGACATGACCCGCTTGGGATGCAATCCCAGAATGCAATATAAAGAGATCTCAGTCCCTGCACTAAAATCAGCCGTCATTTAAATCAAATCTTTGGCGAGTGCAACCTGAGGTCATTAAAATGTGTGTGATTTGTTTGCAACGTGACACAATGAAACTTATAAACACTAAAAATTTACAAATCAAAAAAGATCATTCAACAAGATTTTCTTCAGCAACTTTTACAAACATTCCACCCAAATCTTAAAATGGTAATATACATGTACACGAATGAGAAGAAAATCCTCTTTTTCTGGTGTGTTTGGGAATCATTTCCAATGCTATAGAAGTTTGACTATATTTACAGTTGGTTTGGGACATCAACTCGACATGAAATCCGACCTTTTTAATCGGTGCTATTTTGAGCTTCAAGCGAATTTTCTATCCAAGAGACCCTGTCCTTGCACTGGAATTCTTTATGAACTTTTCTTTCCCCATTTAATTCTGAATATTATTTTACTCTGTCGGTTAAGCCCAACTCACACTACGAACATTTTGTTGTATTAGAACAAAAACAGCGTTCAGAACATGTTTTGTCTGCAGTGTGAGGTGCTCAGAAACAGAAAACATATGTTCGGAACAAATGTTCGTGAGATCAAACTTTTTTGATATTGCAAACATGTTTTGCCATGAAACAAGTTTTTGTCTTCAGTGTGTGGTGAGCGCGAACATTTTGCCGAACATTTACCAACAGTTATCCAATCAACTGGCAGCTGTCGGTCATGTGACGAAGCCGCTCTCACATGACACAACAAAATGGCCTCCCTGCTAGATCGCGGTGACTGGCGGTCAAGAGAAAATGTTCGTAGTACTGTGAGGTGACCACGAACAAAAACACGAACAAACTGTTCTGTTCTAATACAACAAATTGTTCGTAGTGTGAGTTGGGCTTAATTCGTTCATTGTTCGGATGGCGGATTATTGTTTGGGATGGGGGAATGGGGGGTGTCATTAAGGTTTAGAGAGTTTGCTGTTACAAGAAAGAAAATAATTATTTT
This sequence comes from Hanleya hanleyi, assembly GCA_036873755.1. Lineage (NCBI taxonomy): Eukaryota > Metazoa > Mollusca > Polyplacophora > Lepidopleurida > Hanleyidae > Hanleya > Hanleya hanleyi. The sequence continues at coordinate 5,373 of JAVTVY010017466.1, read as the reverse complement.
GGATAAAATTTCTGAATTTATACACTAGCAATGCATCAGTTGCAACTGTGTGTAATATGTACGGGTAATTTAATTCAAGGTGCTGTTGCCATGATTACAGTCTGGGAAAGAGGTTTGATCAATGTAATTTTGGTTCGAACACCTGGACATGTGGAACTTTATACATTGAAGAATTATTTGCTGTCGTTTTAGCACAGATTAATTCATATATCATTTTATTCTAAATTTTGATTGTAGAATTTCAGCTGAAGATGAGCTCACATAATTCATAATAAGTTTATGCCTTCATTGGTAATTGTTGCTGCAAAAATCTTTTCAGAAGATACAGATGCAAGAGTTGTGTCCCTTGTTGTGCTCTTCACTCATTTTTTGTAGCCTATTTTTTCTGCAGTCTGGCCTTTCTTGTATAATGTGTAGGCCTACATGTATCATAGGAATTACGATTTAGGACACTTCGGTCAAATAAGTTTATCAAGGGATAACTGAACTGCGAGTGAAAAAAAACCCTGATCAGATTTGGACAATTTGCCCTGCTAGTTAACAAGATTCAAACAAGCAAAGATAATAAGATAACAGATCTTGTCAACAGATTGCTTAATAGCAACAGATAGCGTTAACATGATTAGGCAAAAGTTTCCGTTCTTTTGATCTAGGCGTTTCGCAACGAGAGGAATCCTGCTTCGCGATACCCAGAGATTCCTTGTGCAGCAAATATGTTTAGCCATAGAGTTTAGGGTGATGGCGATAATGGCAATTACATAGACCTTATCAGACATCATCTCCGACGGGATGAAAGCATTCTTGACATTCTCAGAAATGCCATGGTTACATCAGTTCATAGTTAATCGCTGCTTAGATCTAAATACCAATTCAAGCTAGTTTGCTTGGAGTTTCAGCGCTTTGCCACAATGATACATTTCACCTGTGCAGGTCTGATTTTCACTGCTCGTTAAACAATGTTAATTGCCAGATTAAGTTTTTCTGTTCATAGAACAAGCCTGGTCTTTCCCAAAAGTGTGCCGAGTCAATGTTTCCTGCACCAAAATATTCATCAATGTACCTTAGTGTTAGCTGATTTAGAGTTTATCAGGTACCTTCTGTTTATTTCTGAGAAATAACAGTTTCTGCCGGACACTGACAGGCTTGGTGTACATATCTGGTTTTATACTTACGTAATTGACTCTGACCATATATCCAATAATCTGAGAATTTAAAAAATCTTAATAATTTTTCAAAATAAATATCCCCTCACTTCAACAATTCAATTGGGACAAGAATCTGTTTTAAGACCCCAAATTGCCTTCTTATTGAATTGATAAAGTGTTTAAGAAGCAATATATATTCTGGAAAGACTTGGGAATATATTTCAGGCATGTAAATTACAATTGGAACCTGCGAAAAAAAAACAAAAAACAAGCATGATATGCTTTTGAGAAGTTCAATTCGTCCGTATGTTTCACCCTCTCCCATCTTGTCTTGCTTGTTGATGAGTTCCATTCAAATTTCCATTCAAAATCTTCAGGCCACGTTTATAATGATGTTGTCAAGAAGGTAATTTTGTGTCTGCCACAAATTACACACACACACGCACACACACATTGACCAATAAACATGGTGATATGATGTCGTAATCCTCCTGTTGTTGTCGTAAAGCAAACTTGTTGTACTGCTTCGCTTCTGTTTCAGTATTTTAGGCACAAATATAGATTGACATATACAATTATATGCACACAGTGATCAGTAAAATTGATCAAATAGGACCATCAGGCACATGCTTCGCGCACCCGCCATTCTCACGCCAACGCCGACCTTCAAAGGTCACGATGAGCAAACTAAACCTGCCAATGACCGTACGACTTTCAATATATTAATGGGCCATGGGCAGCACACAGTGTACCCGGACATGTAAATCTGCCCAATGGGAGTATAACGAAGATGAACTCCGAAGATCACAAGACTGGGGGAAGGTCAAGGACATGTCAATCTTTTGGTTCAACGTCATTCTCATTGTGGTTAAAACCCGTGTAACATACACCTCAAAGTAAAAAATGTAATTTAGCCTTCCGCTGTAGGTGTGTTAGTTTGCTGGTGATTTGTGAATGTATTAGCCCATTATTGAGGAAACTTTTCCACTTTGGAACTGTCACAATGTTTCTGGTGTTTGAGGGTGGATCGTCTTGAACAAAAACTCTCCTGCACAAGATGATGAAATAATGCTTCTGAATGTAAACACTTAAATGACACGACCACGTTACAGTAAACATGGTCCACCAGACCGTCTCCTCGATCAGCTCATGGGGAATATGATAAAATCACACAAAACTGGTCAACATGGGATACGAAAACACTCAGCAGCGACTCTGAAGGCCTCCAAGGTATGCTCAATGGCTCAGAGGTATGCTCAATGGCCTCCAAAGTATGCTCAATGACCTCCAAAGTATGCTCAATGGCCTCCAAGAGCTTGCTGGATCTCAGCTCAACTCTCGATGATGGGATAAAATGTCCATGTCAGTAACATGGACCAGACATGCCACTCAAAACGCGCCCGTCTTCCTCTGCTTTGGATGCTTTGCGTTAACTTTGCCGGAACTTTCTTTGAACATGAGAAACTGACCACAGCTCCACACTGAGCAGCGAGGCTGCTCGACTCAATTCGCCAGGCACTCGCGGTTGACCAGTGGAATCGCAAAAGCTCGGTTCCTTCTCCAGTAACCCAGGGGGGGAGAGATGAATTACCAATGATGGAGGGACATCATGCACTAGGAGAGCAGATTGAAGAACATAGTTGCTAGGCTCACATTTAGTGCTATCACCAACACCAGTAGTTGTCTCTGTTGGCACCAGTCCTGAAAAAATCCAGATGAATAAATAGTCAAATAAATATGAATATATGCCTTCGTTTATGGTATTCAATTCAATCACATACATGTATATATGACGCTATACATTCTCCATATCCAGTTTCAAAATTCTTCGCGGTGTAACAATATGACAGTCCCGAGATAGAACTCTCTGGCCGCAAAAGGCACGAAATTATGCAATTGCCCATGCATGTGACGTTACGCTGAGGTTGGGCAACAAACAAGTTTTTAACATTGGCAATGCTGTTTTATTTTAGTCATAGACTTTAACAGGTGATGTCTTCTGCTCGCAAATGCCTGTTGAACTCCGAGACAATACTATCTTCAAATTTGTTTGACTTTTTAGTACTTTTCCGACGAAGTAGGCTCTCATTCGCAAATTGTCCGGTAATGAGTGAGTGAGGGAGTCCACCTGAATCCTTTCGTCGGCAAATTAAGGAAAACCGTTGACATTAGAACCTCGATTTTTGGCATAAACGTGCATTAGGGGACTGTTACCAGCAAGTTCTGAGCTGACCTACTTTTGATGAAAATTTGACCTACTCACCCTACTTTGTAGGTCCTGTGATGTCAGTCACACTCCCATGTTAAAGCAACAATGATACTTATTTTCCGATTTTTGTGGCATAGCCCGTCTTTTATGACTAAAGCATTCTATCTCAAGACTGCCATATTTAGAGGGCAAAAATGAACATCACTGAGATTGACAATGCGCACTGTAAGAGACATTGCAGAAATGGCCCATTTGGGAGAGTTTTCCCTCCCTATGTCCTTCACTAAGCATGTTTGCATAGTATTTGTAAGTGCATCATAGACACCAGTCAAGGATTCCATATCCGTGACATACTTTATCTGGGATGCTTTAGTTTAGGATAAAAACTTCGAAACTGTACTTGTATCGAAGTGTTTATGATAATAAATTATTCCAGAAAAAGTAGGTCACTGATATGGAATCGTTTTTGACTGGTGCTTCGTTCGTGAACTTACAAATACTGTCAAAAACAGGAATAGTATTGAATTTGGGAAAAGAAAAATAGCGAAGCTGGTCAGTTCGTGCTTTCACTCCACCCAACGTTGTTGGCCCTGAGAGATCGAAGTTGAGGTTTCATTATTAGAACACTTACCACATCAACCATTCATGCCGGCACTGCTTGAACATTCGTATGGCTTTCCACTGTATATTGATATTGTTTGTGGGCACTATTGTATGAGTAAAGTAAACATTTGTATTGCTTTCCACTGTATATTGATATTGTTTGTGGGCACTATTGTATGAGTAAAGTAAACATTTGTGTTGCTTTCCACTGTATATTGATATTGTTTGTGGGCACTATTGTATGAGTAAAGTAAACATTTGTGTTGCTTTCCACTGTATATTGATATTGTTTGTGGACACTATTGTATGAGTAAAGTAAACATTTGTGTTGCTTTCCACTGTATATTGATATTGTTTGTGGGCACTATTGTATGAGTAAAGTAAACATTTGTGTTGCTTTCCACTGTATATTGATATTGTTTGAGGGCACTATTGTATGAGCAGAGTAAACATTTTTATGGCTTTCCAACATTTATCATAGCCCTGCACCTTCAAGGCTTGGAGACATAGATCAGCATGTTTGCACAATTTACCCACAAGAACTTCAGAAAGACTACAGATTCTTTTCAAATTTCAAATATTGGTGGATATTTCAGATAGCTGTTCGATTGTATTTCAACTCGGGCATTTGATGCCAGGGTGTAAGCTGATATATGTTGACCATATTTGATTATATGAAATTCAGTGTTATGGGGAGGCCTACTTCTTCCCATAACTTTTTTTTTTGAGTTAAGTTAGTTTTAGGTTACCGGTAACCCATTCCAATAAGTAACCCAGCATTATCTCTCTCCGAGTCCATATTACGCCATCATTGTGAAATATTTACGTTGGAAATTAGTCCATGTGGAACATTCAAACTCGGCTACCTCATGTCTGAATCATTTAGCAAAGTGAACATCTGTATGGCTTTTCACCATTTATTGATGTTGTTCGTGGGCACTAATGTATGGACAAAGTGATCATATGTTTGGCTTTCCACGATTTATTAATGTTGGTTGCAGGCACTGTTCAAAGAGCAGAGGAGACATTTGTATGGTTTTCCACCATTTATTGATTTTTTTTTGTGGGCATTATTTTATGGAACAGAATTAACATTTGTATAGCCTTCCACTGCCTATTTGATGTTTGTGAGCAATATTCTGGGAGCAGGGTGAATATTTGTATGGCTTTCTACCATTTATTGGGGTTTTTTACAGGCACTGTTGTTTGAGTGGTGTAAGGATTTGATGTTATTTGTGGGCTCTATTGAATAATTAAGCCTACAGAAAAACTAACTTTCTATGGATGAACATCTGTATGGCTTTCCAATATTTATTGATATTATAGGAGCAGAATAAATATTCTATTTCCTGTTTTGAATAGTCTCAGAGACCAAACCTTAACTGATATTTTTTTTTTGCAGGCACTGTTCTACAA